>SNQJ01S0172042.1:0-14556 GCA_010110895.2 Picea sitchensis
TGTTTTAGACTGTTATAAACAGAAGGATTTATATAAACCCGGGATCACTCCTGAGAACGGGTTGGATTATGTTACATCGTGAACACATGTTTTTGAATACAAACTACTGTTACGTTATGTTACCCGACTGTCATACGATCTGATTATTTTTCTTATGAGTTAATGAAGCGTGAAGTTACACCATGTTTGCATAGAATGTTATAGTCGGCCCTGGTTGTCACTTACAGCGTTTGTGCCGTTTGGTTGGGCCCGCCAAACAGGTGCAAGCCGCTGCTTTATTTTATCATAGGTTTCGTTATTTCAGTGTGTTAGTGTTTGCTTACACGAGAGTTTAGAGTTTCAGAATTGACTCATTCAAAGTTGTGTTTATTTATTCCTCAGCTGAATCGTTCCAGCGTACTGTTATCTTTGACGTTGCTGAGTATTGAATGCATAACTGATGCATGTAGGGTTTAGAGCATGAATGTGGTTTGTTTGGCTTCCAGTTTTTTATTCGAGCATCACTTAGAGTGTGAATGAACTTTGCTTTGTTAGACAGTTAGTTACCCTGCTTACTTAGAATAGTTAGATTACAGTTAAATCAAAGGAAGCTTCCGGTACTAGTAGGTAGGGCAGTACTCTGTTTTCCTGTAGACAGATTTAGATTGATTTTGATAACCAGATTAAATGCATCTGAGGAAACACTCTTTCTGTCGTGGCTTGAATGGCAATGATGATGATGATAGATGATTAAAAGCAGTAGTAGAATAAGCTTGTGAAATCATACTTATGAACGGAGATAGAAGTACCAGCATTTAAACATAAGACTGTTTTATGTTGATGACTTAAATAGGAAATGCTAAGTTTCAGGATTGTCATTAAGGTTCAAGTTCTCAGAGTGAGTTTATGTTTTCTTTTCAGGATAACCTTTAGATAGGAATTAGCTTACCTGTACATACAGTGTATCAGCTCGAAGTTTACCAACCCTGGTTTGACAATTTAGTGTTTCAGGTCATTCGAATCTTCAATTTAGCAGCCTGACAATCTTAATGAAGAATAAATAAATATAATTAACGTAATCATCATTAAGGTAGGTAATTATGAATAAGACTTTGTTGTTGTCTCACAAATCTACTATTCAAAAAAAATCCAATGTGCTTAATTTAATGTCTTGTTGAATTACTTTCGGCACAAGGATGGACGATGACAAACACCCAGAATAATAAAAGAGTGGGCGATGCCTCAAGTAAATTAAATACTAGAACAAAACAAAGATATGTGTGTGTTTATGTAGTGTGAGGGAGAATGATGAATCGATGGGAGGGAAGAGATCAAGTTGGATTCATGGGAAAAGTGGAATTTTTGTTTATCAATGTATTTTGGGATATGGGATACAAAAAACATACCATTTCCTTAACCACATGAAATGTTTTATTTAAAATGGAACCAAAAATAATTTTGCAAATGACCACTCATGATAGTCATTACTATATGGACACATGTTGATCGTTGCATTAACTTCATGTATCCACTTTCTAAACCTTGAGGTTTGTACATTGACATGCATGCATATGCATTTCCCTAGAGATGAGATCATCCAATAATCATCAAATGCAACCCCACCGGGACCCTCTAGCTTGCAAAATTTAAGAAATTCTTAGAAGGCACCACTTTTGACCATGTGTAATAGCTAGATGTCTTCCCTATCTAAGTGTCTAGAAGTTTGAAACATATGGTGCATGTCTTTATTCCTCAATCTCTCGACCAGGTGGGTTAGCCAAGCCTGTAGGTATCACATTGTTCCCATTGTTTAGACCAAGCAGCGCATCTGTGGGGACGACATATCCTTGGAATCAATTCTGTGGAGCATAGTCAGTAGCAGAGCCAATAAAAAAGTTAGTTATAGGAAGCCCTCATTGTCCAAGCCCTCTCACTTGGTTGATGCCCTCTTCTTACTATTGATCTTATACTGGTAGGGTCATCTGTTGTGTGTCACTCGTGCTTTCTTTATGATTTCCCTTGTTTGCTCCTCATCCATCATAATTGGGTCCATTGCTTCCTTCTTCTAGTCTCTCTCCAGAGCCCTCTCCATATCTCATATCTTCCTTAGTGCTTCCCCTAGTTCCCCCATGCGCGCAAAGTGATTTAGTTTTCTGACTCCATTTTCATCATGCCTTTATCATGTAATAATATCTTGATCGACCTGTAAATATACCTAATGTACCTTCCTCTGGTTCCCTTCAAGAACTCTTTCTCTATAGTAGTGTATGACTTTGTTGTATCGACTGCAAATTCTGTAATAAACCCTACAATAATATTGTCTAACTAGAAATCCATTGCGTGTGTGAATTTATTATTAACCCTTTCCAAATGCATGATATTCTCAGCAGCCCACTCTATTGGCCTTATCCGATTAGTGGGATGGATATCCTTCAACCTCAATATCCACTCTTACAATAACTCTGGAAAATAACAGAAAAATGCCTCATGCAAATCAATAAACACATACCTATACAAATATTGGCATGGTGTATACCTGAAGCTTCTGTTATCTTTTTTCACAAACTTGATTTTTTTTGTCGCCAAGCATCTTTCAATCTCATGCTTACTAGTTGGATTCCATGGCCTGAACATCCCTTTCTACCACTGCATTTTCTTCATTGTTCTTCAACAGATCCCTTCCAAGATGTTCTTCTCAATTCCATTGGGAAAAAGAATCATTTTTTGGATGTATGGGCTGACCTAGGTTCTACCTTAGTTCTCCAACAAAACCCTAGAAACCATCGGCCCCTCTAGTAAACCAGAAGGCAACACTGTGCACAGAATGCACAACGTAGTCTCACTCAAGATGGATTATGGGTGACTGCAGGACCCAAATGTTTGCAGTCATGGAAGGGATGTTTCTCATGGGGATGTTAGACCTATTGCTCTTCTTCTAATTCAACATTCATCATTCATTAAAGTTATCATTCATCAAAGTTATCATTCATTTAACCTTTTACATTCATTATGCATAACTAATCTAGTGTGTGCTATAAATTAACCTTAACATATTCATCTATTCATGCATTCATCATAATAAGTGTATCAAATCATAAAATAAAACATTCCACACAATAACACATGTTTTACCATGGTTCACCGCCATGGGCTACGTCCACAAAGATATGTCTTCTTTATTCATATTCAGCGAAATAGGGCGTTGCACACATTACATCAAAAGTTTGTTATACTCCACGAGGCTGACCAATGTCGCACCAAGTTCCATAGCTTGCGACCTAAACCTCAGTTACAACTCAAAAATAGATACATCTCCAAAACTGCGCAAAAATTACTCTAACTCTTATTAATTTATTGATACTAGCTCATAAATGATCTCCTTGGATCTTACAATGCCTATTTATACTACCAAAATTGGGTAAAAACCCATTAAAAAAACCCTAACCCTAGTTTGTCCACATAGTAACTCCTTCTGCGTGGTTGTTCTTCGATCCAACCGTTCCTTCCTTTGACTCTGCTTTGTTTTTCCTTCCTTTTCGACGCGTTGCTTCATTTTCCCTATTGTGTGTTTCTTTCTCCTTGTTTCCTGGCGTGCATTGCTTCCTTTGGTTCATTCCTTAACTGCATGCCTCGTTTGTTGCATTGTACCCCAAAATAGCTTGCTCCAACAATATTCAAATTTCTAAGGATTTTATATAGTCTCTAGAAAATTTTATCAATTTAGAGTAAAATATTTTTATCCTATAGAATTTGGGAAAATCATTTTTAAAAAAATGGAAATTGGCAAATCTTTTTTGGAAAAAAAACATGGAAAATTAGCCCATAGTAAAAATTTATCCCCTAAAATTTTCCTTGTTTTGGTCCCAAAAGGGATCAAGGAGAGATGAGGAATTTTGTTTGTAATTTGTTTCCTATCATACCATTTGGTACTTCTTGTGTTCTTCTTATTGTCATCCATGATTTTCCCAACGTTCTTTTGCAACATTGTACCTTATTGGAATATTTGAGTGCACCAGGCACAAAGTCTTCAACTATAAATAAAATATATTCTTCTTCTTCTCCATCCAGCATGGATGGTTCAAATAATCACATATTCTCAACATTTATTAATGAATACATCCACATGTATGGAGATAGATATAACTTGAATATATTATCACTAACTTGTTCATTGATTCCAAAAGGTCTATATTTCAAATGATTTATTTCTTAGCTACCCTTTGCATGCACTTTTTACTAAGATAGAGCTAGTGTTTATCCCTAACACTAAATTCATGATCCATTCCATGTTGGTCATGACAAATTTTATACTTTTCTTAGCTCTTCGCGAGCTTCTCTTGCACCTTTAGGTTTTGAGGATGGTACCCAATCCCTAGAATCCTCTAGGCATAAGACCAGTCAATAACAAGGCTCAAAGCCATTAAAATGATATACTCTTTAAGTGATCAACATGTCACTTGCGGGAAATGAACGTGGGTGGGGAGGATAACAATCATTCCTCCCAACCGCCCAAGAGATGTGTAGTTCATTATGTGCTCAACATGGATTTGACAAGTCACACATGCATGCACACACACACACACAAAGAATGAGCATAGATCTATTTTAACTCTATATCTATCATGCATCGAGAGAGATCACTTGAGAAAAGGTTTGCAACTGCAACTTTAAGAGATTTTAACATATGATAAATCGAGAATTAAAATGGATTTACCATGATTCCTTTACATCATTAAAAACAATTACTAATTAATAATGTTTTAAAAAATATTTCTTTAGACAAATTGATAAGTTGGCTTCATTGATCTCTTAATATGATCTTTTAGTTTTTTTTATATTTTTCATAGATCTAGTGGGTATTCATCTATATGTTTAAATAGATTTTCATTTCCCTACATTGCTCTTAGTTTTTAGGAGTTTTTTTCTCTCAATGACTGTTGATACGTTGATGGAAGTGAAATATAATTGGTTATGGTTAGATTAAAATTTTCTTACGAAGAGTCCAATTGTTAATTGTTAACCTACTATATATATTCTCCAGCATACTCTTTTCTAATCGCAAAGCTTTAACTGTCATTGATGATGAGTGGAGTGTCCACTTGAAACGTCTGACGTTTTGACAACATTTACACAGTTTATTTCCAGAAATTCTTTGACAATTATAACCAACCGTGAAAACATACACAATCAAATTGTAACTTTGTTTAAACCTTTTGATATTTATTTCTTTGATGCAAATATGGTTCCCAATGCAAAGGTGAGTCCAAGTTAAATTATTTTGATGTAATTTATACACTCTTCACTTTGTTTTTATTTTAAAGTGGAAAATTCAATATTAAATAATGAGTTATTGTAAAAGTAAGATTTTATTTTATTGTTTGAATAAAAGGTTAAAGTGCAATCATGAATAGTATTTGGTTTTTGATATGAGATTAAGGTTAGATTTTACTTGAAGGTATATGATTTCATTGTTGTAGTCTTAACAATCACCATAAGTGATATTGACCTTCTTGCAAATATTATCTAGGAGGTCATGGAGTGTGACATTAAATTGCTTACGATTGTAAGAGTGTGTCTTCCTCATATATAAGGAAAGAAGTTAATTACAGAAACCCAAAGGTATTTGGCAATAGAGGAAGTATGTCCCCTGATAAATCACAAATAGGTTATTTCAAATGGTGATGTTTTGTTTAGTTATTTTAAATAGTCATGTTTTATTTTTATACAATGATGTTATTACATTTTGGAATTTTGAGATTCTACCGATAAAAATTAAATCGAATATTGTAAGTTTTTTCTTACTTAAAAAACAAAATTGCATTTCTTATAATAAAAAATAAAAAATTTAAATTTGTTAAATATAAAAGTTATATTTCATAAGAGATTTATAATTTGTAACGTTGTAATTGGAGTAAAAAACCACGGGGGCTTCACCCCATTGACCAATATCTTATCATGTTCATTCATAAAAGGGGTTTTTTAATTGTGAAAAATAAGGTCAATATATTGTAGGTATTGGGGGGGACGTGGGATTTATAGGTATTCGGGGGTATAAAATGGGTATCTACTTAAAATAGGGGTTTCTTTTATTGGAAAGATGTATTGGGAGGGGGGTTCAACTAAAGGATTTTGGGAGGTATTTATCAATATCTAGTGAAATTAGGGGTATTCTTTAATATCCCATCAATGCAGACGCTCTGTCATAGGTTCATTGACTGAAGACCCTGTGTAATAGACATATTTTTCATGCATCTTATAGGGAAGCTTAAAAGTGGAATTTTTTTAATGAATACAAACTTAAATAATGTAATGCTATAAAGAAAAAATACAATTGACATGTTTATGTTACACGATATACATTTTTTTATACCTTCCTAAAGGTTGTATATTGTAATTGTTTTTCAGTCAAATAGTATTGACTTTCAATTAGTTGCTTGAGATTGCATAAGGATTCCAAAAGTTTGTTAATTTCTTTTATTAATTTTTATTTTTATAAAAATAAAACTAATTTTATTAATTTATAAAATTTGAAATACCTAATTTTCTATTGGTTGGGTATAATGAAATGACTATTTTTATTCAGCATTGTCTAATTGTTCTACATTTTTCCCTCCTCGTCGAAATCCAACAACATAAATCCACACGAAATCATTATTTTATGGTGTTTAAATTTCATTTTTGAATGCAAAAATGGATTCAACGTGTTGCAAAACTCCTAGAACACTCGGATTATACAGATTTAACCACTCAAATATGCAGATCCAACAATATCTCATCGTATTTTGGGCAAATGTCCCCAGCAAATATGCCCAGAAAATGGCAAAAACATAGCACATTTAGACTATGGCTTTTTATCCGATTTTAATAAGAATTGTCAAATTAAAGTATTAATTTTAAATATGTGTGTGTGTGTGTGTGTGTGTGTGTGTGTGTGTGACACTTGATCATCTTTAACTTGTAATTTAATATCATTATACTTATTTATTTATTAAAAAATTGTTTATTAATAAAAAAACAGTATTGTACTTGTTTATTTAATTTAACGTTCAATCACCTACCAAATCTTTAATAAGCCACAAGGTCTAATATGACATGTAAACACAAATCATGTAAACTAAAGACATCATCAAGTAAAATGAGGTATGTGGGGTTGTAATGAACTCCCAATGAAATCTCTACCTCCACCTGTCTCATGGTCCTTCCCTCGAGTCAGTGATCTTTTGTCCACACAATTTTTGATGCCACATGAAAAGAAGTTAAGCACAAAATCCAAATGGCAAGTTCTTTACAAATTTTCGGAAGATCTAGGTGGATTAAAAACCATAGGAAATGGAGTAAGTATGTCTCTAACACTTTTACCCATGAAACAACAAGTGCGCATAGCATAAGCATGTGCAATACCGGTCGCCAAGGTAAATAATTGCGATGTGTAATGTGCAGAATCGGGGGCTTCACAGTGTCAATGATTTATGTTTCGTTGAGCTCATCAAGGGGTCGACGACGAAGCTTCTGGCGTTTGGGGAATTCGTGGCAATAAGCAAAAAATCGAGTGAAAGCCTCTTGAGGTTGTTTGACATGTACGAGACTCTGTGGGACCTAATGCCCGACATCGACAGCCTTTATTGCCATGAATCGTGTGCGAGAGTGAGGACACAAGCATTTATAACCTTACACTTTAGCATTTATGACCCGTCAACGGCATATCGAATGTTAATATCCCTGTAGCAGCAGGTTTGTATTTAAGACGCGTTGCCTACTCAGCAAAGGGATTCAATTGAATAGCCAATAACATCCTTCAAAAATGTTTTCACATAATTTTAAAAAATAAAAAAATCCATTTACAATGTCGCACCTTAATAAAATTTTACAAATTTTTGGTCAGCGGTTAGATTAATATGCAGTCAATAGTTTTTTTTTTCAAGAAAAAATAGCTCAAGACTATATTAGAAATATAATTTCATTTACATAGCTAGCTCCATCGAGCTAAAAATCAGGAAATGGAAGGCTCTCACGTCAATGAAAGAAACGGAGCCAAAATGGAAACAGTCCCACAGACACCATTAGACACGTTGTCGCCGAGCTGGGAGAGGATCTGTCTGACCAGGCCTGGATGCAAAAATTTTATACCACCACCGGAGATAGCAGGCGCCATAAACGGACAAAACGGAGCAAAAAGGATCGATCACCCACCTCATTCAAACAGATTAATGCAGGTGATGGGACTTTCAATTCCATTCTCACAATGGAACACTGATAATCTCCCAACTTTCCCACAGAGGGCTCTTTTAGAAAGAGCGTCCGCCTCCTTATTGTGTATCATGGAGAAGTGTCGGAAACTGATCGATCGTTAATAGGTATATGCAGTCAATAGTTGATCGATCGTTATATACCATGCTGCAATAGGTATAATAATAGGTGTGAACTCAAAAAGTTGTCATCGGAGGTAAGTCTTGCTTTTGCATCGTTGTGCCTTTGTGGTGGTCGGTAAATCAAAAATTTCCCTTTCATGGTCGGATTTGGATATTGTTTAAATATTTCTTAAAAAACAATAAATTAAACCGCTATACATAATTGCTTAGAAATATGATTTATTTTTCGTGTTTCATTCAAAAATTAATTTAATAAACATTTCATAATAAACTTGATATATTTAAATTTTAGGATGAATTATTATAATACAAATAACCAAAAATGTTAGTATACTTATGAATATTTAATTAGGTGATATTAGATAGTTTTTATAGTTTGTTACATTAAAGTCCAGAGAAACATGTGTTTTAGTTTGGTTATACTTTGGAGTTTTATGGATAGGATTAATATATCAATTTTTTATTCATCAATTTATTTGTTGAAAAACATTTTGAAAACTTCAATTTACACTTGTGACATTGTCAATAACTACTACTATTACTTGTATTTTACTTTTATTGTCAAAACTTGCAAATTACAATTTTTTGTTTTTAAAATGGTTTTTTTCATCATACAATTTTATCAAATTCCCAAAAAAAAATGTTTGATATACCATGTAGACCCCAATTAACTCCCCAAATTACACACAATTATTTATTTATGATACATACAAGACAAACTATTTATTTCGGATAAATACAACACAAACTTACTATAAATACCATAAAATCTTAAGTTTTGCAAAATTCCAAAACCAATATTTATAACAAAATTACTGCTTAAGATTTACCTCAATATGCACCAAAGAATCACTTAGAATGCCAACAATTTATTTGGTACTAATAGTTTGGAAGTCAAGAGCATCCTCCAACTACCAATTCATAATGTATTTTAGATACTCAATTTTAAAACAAATATATATATATATATATATATATAGAGAGAGAGAGAGAGAGAGAGAGAGATGAGTGGCCTAATGGTTAAGAACATGTGTTTCCTCCTTGGGGATCACATGTTCAAATCCAGAGGGGGGTAGGGTATGTATACCTTTGTAGACTTTAGCAGTCAAATCGTTGCACGGAGGGGGTCTGATGCAGGAGCATCGCCAACAACAAGCGAGCGTGGGACAAACGCAAACGCATTTTGGTACATGATGAATTGTTTGAAATGTTTTGAAGTTTGATATAGTAAACATAAGTGAAATAGTTAAGAAAGGGCGTACTTTCAAATTGTAAACAGATCTTGAGCAATCCGCTCTCATCTGTAGTAGATAGAGACATTTATTTGCAGTTAATGTAAGTAGGTAGATTTAAATTTCTAGATTAGACGGTTTTAGGAGCTGGAGGGAAAACGACTATAGACACCCTCCCTTGTATCATTGTAACAATAATGGAAGAAGATCATAGGGCATAGAAGAATAGCAGAGAGCTACGTAGAAGAACCCATGTACAGAAGTTTGAATTTAATATATGAAGCTTTGATTCCAGACTCATGGTATTATAACGCCTTATGTGTGCATATGCTCAATGTCATGCTTATAGTTGTTTTACTCTTTCTATTGTACATTTTCTGTGATGCTGTGTATGTATGATTTTCTGTTAAATGTCTGAAATCTGAGAGAGGGAGAGTAAGGAATGAGTTTCAATTGTTTCTCTATCTAAGCAAGAGTTCTTGCAAGGAGTGCAGTGGAGTGTCCGCAAGGAGTGTGTTGACGGGTTCAAAGTCCAAATCTTTGAAAGCTCGGGAGAGATACAATTATTCTCATTCTCACAGAAGTGCAAGTTAAGCACAAGAGACGTGCAAGGTGTGTGCAAGCTGATAAAGACCTCAGAACTTGTATCTAAGGCGGAGTGGTTGAAAGACTGTTGTCGCAAGGAGTTGCACAGAGTCAACCAGTTCAAATACTTAGGAGTATTTGAAGAAGTGCCGCAAGGAGTGCGTGTAGAAGGTATCCCCAGAGTACTTGAGGATTTTTCAATCAAGCTCAGGAAGGATAGGGTCTTCGAAGTTGTCGAAGAGAAGCTCAAGAGGGCTAGTGCCTTGAAGTGTTGAAAGGAGGCATAGCGAAGTTGTTTTGCAGGTGGACAAGTTCCATGAAGGGATACCTTGTTCATTTTGCAGGAGTTGTCAAGGAGGCATTGGACGGTCGGAATTCTCCGAGGGGAATTCGCGAAGTTCTGAGAGCTGTCAGATCATGCAGAGGAGCAGGGGAGTTACGCTAAGCCTATTTTCAAGTTTAAGTTCGAGGGAAATAGAGCCGTAGGATCCAAGCCAATAAGGGTCGTTGGATCACTCGCGAACTCTCATTTCGCAGATTGGCGAGCTGAAGGGTTGAAAACCTTGCACCAAGATTCGCGAGATCATGAAAGGTGAAGTCCCGTCAGGGTGAGAAGTTCGGTTGTGGGACCCTCATTTATAACGCGTCGAAATTCAACACCTCGAAAATATGGAGGATAGGGGGTCGATACTTTTGTCCCGAAAGTCCCGAAGTCGTGAGTTGCGATAAGGAGTATCAAGGAGTTTGGGATCTCAGCACTTCGGGTGTCAGGATACAAAGGAGGCAGCGTTTTGTGGGATCGAAGTCACGAAGTGCCGAAGTTGGGCATGAGGGACACGTGGCAGAACCACAAGGTGGGCTCGTGTGATAGATAGGCGGACAAGCGTCGCCTAGTGGAAGGAGTCGGCATTCCGTTGACTTCTCGCGTCTCGGTGACTTGCAAGGTAAGAGCACAGGAGCTCGACATTGAAACCCGCGAAGGGACGAGTAGTGAGAAGTGCTAGCGTTAAGCCTAGACAGTGGTCACACGCAGAGGGTGTTGATAAGGGAAGGAGCTATACTTGTATCGGCATTTCGAGTATCGTGAATTTGGAAAGGAGGAGTCGAGAGTTTTGACTCGCGAACTCGCGAGATTGCGAGTTGCGACAAACGCCTTTAGAATTGGGCCTTGGTTATAGCATTGTGGTCACTTGGAGGAGGTGGAGCTCGCACCTAGTGTTGTTCACACAGGGGAGCTTCTTGAAGGACCTGTGGACCGATAATTTGTGATTCCAGCAGGGAATCGAAAGAGTCGATCTGGCTCAAAGGAGATAAAGAACAATCCTGTGAGCGGATGTCGACCCAAGAGTCGATAAAGTCCTGCATCAGTGTGGTATCAGAGCTTGACTCTGTTTGTATACTTTAGACAGGGAAAGAAAGAAGGAGAAGAAGAGTACTCTGGTACACATCAGTTGTGGTAGCAAGAGCATAGAACATTTTACAGTCATGCCGCCGAGAAGAAGAGACAGGCAATTACCTGATCCACCAGGGGCAAGAGATATGCGTAACTTACATGCTAGGATGGATGCCATGGAAATAGCACAAAGGCGTGCAGTTGGTGTTGTGGATCTCAGTGAATCTGAAAGTGAAGATGAAGCTGGACATGAAGGAGAAGAAGTTGCAGTAGAAGATGTAGCAAATGAATGCCTAATTAGGGATGTTGCAAGAATGAGTGCTAGGGAAAAAATGGACATTCCAGTATATGAGGGAAACCTGGATGTTGAAGAGCTTCTAGACTGGATTAGAGCTCTGGACACGTATTTTGACTACAAAGATGTCGAGGAATACAAAAAGGTCAAACATGCTATCACAAGACTTAAAGGACATGCAGCATTGTGGTGGGATGAACTAGAAGCTGACAGACGCTGCAAAGGCAAGCAGAAAATCAGGAGTTGGGATAGAATGGTCACGAAGATGAAGGCGAAATTCATACCCAAGTATTACCAAATTTTTCGAAGGATGCATAATTTGAGACAGAAGCTGATGTCAGTGAAAGAGTACACTAAAGAGTTCTACAAACTAAACATCAGGGCAGGTCATCGCGAAAGTGATGATGAAAAGGTTGCAAGGTATATGAATGGTCTGAGATACGACATTCAGGATGAGATGAGCATGATGATCATTCGAACCATAGAAGATGCTTATCAGATGGCTCTGAAAGCTGAAGAGAAGCTGAGCTAAAAGAAAATTCAAAGAGGCCGAGGCAGAAGTCAGCCCAGAGGCAAAACAGTTGTCCAAGATAGGAATCAAAATCCTAAGGAAGAGTGGAAGAAACCTCAACCTCAAACTGAGAGAGGTGGAAGCTCACAGAGAGGGCATTATACTGAACAAAGAGGACAGCATGCTGATAACAACACTTTTCCTCGCACTAGAGGAAGAGGAAGAGGCAGAGGTGGAGTGATAAAATGCTTCACATGTGGAAAGAATGGACACAAATATTATGAATGTCCAGATAAGAAGAAATAAGGTGGTGAGACTCACATTGCTAAAGCACAAAGGCAGAATGTTGAGGCAGAAGATGTTGAAGGCGGAAGATCACTGGTGATGAGGAAGGTTCTCTTAATGCCAGAAAAGGAGGCGGAGAATCCAGTGCAAAGGAACAGTATTTTCCGGACTGCTTGCAAGACCAAAGACAGGGTATGCAAGGTCATCGTGGACAGTGGTAGCACAGACAATCTCGTTTCTACAGAGATGGTAGAAAAGCTGGAGTTGGAGACTATTGAACATCCCAGTCCATACAGAGTTTCAAGGCTACAAAAAGGACATCAGGTAAATGTCACTAAACAATGTTTAGTTGAATTCAAAATAGGAGGATATAACGATAAGATATTGTGTGATGTCATTCCCATGGATGTTTGTCATCTATTTTTGGGTAGACCATGGCAATATGACAGGAATGTGGTTCATGATGGGAGAAAGAACACATACCTTAGAGAAGAATGGGAGAACTCACATGTTGTTGTTGATTAAGGACAAAGAGGTGAAACCTGAAGTAAGCAACACTGTACTTATCATGAGTGGGAAGGAACTTCTTAAGGAGGTTAAGAAGAAGGAAGATCCACAATTCATCGTGGTCAAGAAACCTAGAATTTTTTTGACCAGCACAAGAGTGGATGATCTACCAGAGGATACAGAAGTTACTGGAATAATTTGCTAACATAGTAGTGGATGAACTACCTCGTTCGTTACCACTGATCAGAAGTATAAGTCATCACATTGATATCATACCAGGAGCTAGTTTACCAAACAAAGCAATGTACAGACAGACGCCGCAGGAGAATGAAGAGGTCAAGAGACAAGTTCAAGATTTGATGGACAAAGGATTGGTAAGAGAAAGCTTGAGTCCATGTGTTGTTCCGACAGTACTCAGTCCAAAGAAAGATGGAGGCTGGAGAATGTGTACAGACTCAAGAGAAATTAACAAGATTACCATCAGGTACAGATTTCCATTGCCAAGGATGGATGATTTGATGGACTTATTAAGTGGGGAAAGATTATTTTCAAAGATTGATTTGAAAAGTGGTTATCATCAAATTCGTATGAGAGAAGGAGACAAATAGAAGACACCCTTCAAGACTAACGAAGGGTTGTATGAATGGCTTGTTATGCCGTTTGGCTTAACAAATGCGCCAAGTACCTTCATGAGATTGATGAATCAAGTCCTGAAGGATTTCATCGGAAAATTGTCATTGTGTATCTTGATGACATACTGATTTTCAGTCAAACAGAAGCAGAGCATCTGAAACATTTGACTACAGTGATGAAGAGGTTACAGCAAGAGAAGCTACTGATAAATATGAAGAAATCATCATTCATGAAGACTAAGCTCATTTATTTGGGGTTTGTTATTTATGTAGATAAGCTGAAGATGGATCCAGATAAAGTGGAGGTGATTAAGAAGTGGCCATCACCGAAGTGTATATTTGAGGTTTGAAGCTTTCACAGATCGGCTAGTTTCTACAGGAAGTTCATTAGGAATTTCAGTGGAATTAGTGCACCAATGATGGACACAGTGAAGAAAAGACATAAATCTTTTCACTGGATGGAAGAAGCAGAGAAAACCTTCAATTTGTTGAAGAAGAAGATTACAAAACAACCAATTTTGGTGTTGTCGGATTTCAAAAAGACATTTCAAGTAAAATGTGATGCAAGTGGATTTGCAATAGGGGCAGTCTTGAGCCAAGAAGACAGACCAATAGCATACTTCAACGAGAAGTTGAACGAAGCCAAAATAAAATACTCCACGTATGACAAGGAGTTCTATGCTATTATTCAGGCATTGAAGAAATGGAGACACTACTTAATTCCTAAGGAGTTTGTCTTATACAGTGACAATCATGCTTTGCAATTTG
>SNQJ01S0172043.1:1355-12999 GCA_010110895.2 Picea sitchensis
CTATTTGGAGTTAGGTCAATATAGTTGATGCTCCAAGATAGTCTAGTAGAGGAAGGATAGGAATGAAGATGGAAGTAAGTTAGGGAGGAAGGATGAGTAGAAATAGTTGAGAGTGTATAGAGATTTGTCTTATGGTGGAATTTGTTGTTTTTCCTTCTGAAAAGAAAATGGATATATATGAATATTCATAATTATGTAACTAAACTACAATTGTCTAAATAATATTGTTGAGCTAGATAATTGTAATTAAAGGATTTCGCAAACATTTGATTGGTTTAATGTCTTTTATAAAATGAATAGTCTTGTTGAATAGATTGGATGCATATGGAAATTACTATAGAGATGATAGTTATTGATATTAGTACATGAATGAGACTTGTATGTACTAGCTACACATGCATTTCTTGCACATGTACACTAGTATCTATGATTTTCTTGGCTTACTTACTAATAATGTCGGTTATTTGTTATGAATGTGTGAACCATGTTTCTTTTCCCTTGTATTATAAAATACTTTAACTTCGGGATGAAGTTTCCTGAAGGGTGGGTGTATGTGACAACCCTAGTTAAATAATTTCTTAAGGTTTATCAAGTATAATTAATTAAATAATTAACTGTCTTAATGTATATTAGTTAAATAATGATTATTTATTATTTATTTATTTATTTATTTATTTATTTATTGTTTAATATATGTTGATGAATTAATTAACTCATTTAATGTTTGGATAACGAATTAAAAGTTTAATCATTTTTAATTTCTTGAATAGAAAATTTAATGTATGGGGGGATAAGGCATTGAATGGAGGGATAAGGCATTAAATGGAGGGATAAGGTGGGTGGAAATGAATGAAGGAAGGATGATATGAGGGGGCAGAGGCATTCGGGAGACGGACTTTTGAGTTTTGGGGGAAGGAAGCATTATTTTGAGACCAAGGACTGTATTTTTCTGGTTTGGAGTTTGGGTGGATTGTTATAGGGGAGCATCGGTTGCTGGGAGTTTTGGGCTTGGGGGGCAGGAATCCTCATGGAATCTTGGAGCTAGGGAGCCAGATAGGCTTTGTTCCTAGCTAGCAGGGAGGAAATATTCAGTTTTGGGCAGATTTTGGGCAGAGCAGCAGCGAGGACAGATGGAGATTGGAGAAATAACATCAGTCAGAGATATGTATTTTCTTGATTACGCCATGTTAGGTGGTTATCATCATGCTCCTAAATATGCTTATATGTTAAATAATGAAATTGCTTATACGTTGAAAGAAATTTTATGTTTAAATTTATGAATTTTTTTGGCTTCGTTAAATTAGGTTCTTACAGAAGACTCAGCTAGCCCATTTCTCTGTGGATAATAAGTCGTCGAGTGTCCCAAAGTAATATGATATTGATTACAAAAATCTATGAGCCTTTTGGATATGAAAGCCACTGCATTGTCAGCTATAATGTTTCTGAGGCATCCAAAGCGAGACAAAATGTTAGTTTCTAAAAACTTGATGATGACAGAGTCAGTAGCTTTCCTACATGGTACAACCTCGATCCACTTGGTGAAGTAGTCAGTGGCCGTAAGGATCCATTTATGTTGGCCTGAAGAGGGAGGATATATATCACCAATGAATTCTATCCCCCATTGTTGTAAAGGAGATTCAACATAGATGGGTTTCATTGGGAGTGGCGGAAGCTTCCTTTTACCTTCAAAAATATGACACTTGTGGCAAGAAGTAACCTTCTGGTGAACATCAGCAAACAGAGTAGGCCAGTAAAATCCATCTCTCAAAATCTTGTTAGTTGTGGTCTCCCATCTTTGGTTCCCACCACAGTCTCCTGCATGAAAATCTTGAAAAACTTTGTCTACTTCATCTTTTAACAAGCAATTAAGAAAGATACCACTAGGATCTTTCCAATAGAGATTGCCTTCCAAAATACAAAATTTCAATGCTTTCAATTTAATAAATCTAGCTTTGGTCTTAGTCAAACCTGGAGGAGCCTGTAAATTGTGGAGTACAAAAATGAGGTCTGCGTACCAAGGGGAATTTAAGAATGCCTCTTTTATGTTTAGAGCCGCCTGCTCTTTCGGTCCGTCTACTGCAGCCAAAATGTTAATATCTAAAGCATGAAAATTGGACTCAACCATTAGTTTGGCCAAAACCTGTCCTTTGATTAGTTTAGTAGGTTTTATTTCAATGTCATATTCCAGAATAACCACAATCCATTTTCCTCTTTTGCCATCCGGATTATCCTGGGTCAGGATATCTTTAACCACTATGTTTGGGATGTATGCAATTGTGTGAGAGTGTAGAATATAGACTCTAAAATATTTTATAGCCTTTACTAGAGTGAAGGTTTGTTTCTCCATAATGTCATAATTCAATGTTGCGTCTCTTAAAGCTTTGCTGAAAAAAGCTATGGGTTGCTCGTACCCTTCACTTTTTTTTTGTAACAATACCACTACTATAGTGTTCTCAGATGCGAAGGAGAAAAGATAAAATTCTTTCGTATAGTCTGGGCTAATCAAAACTGGGGCTTGGGTGAGAGCATGTTTCACTTGCTCAAATGATTGTTTGGACTCGGCGTTCCATTTGATTTTTGTGTCCTTTTTTAACATATTGGTGATATTCCTGAGAAGTTCGGCCAAGTTTGGTATGAATCTTCTAAGGAAATTTATTTTTACAATGAAAGATTGCAGTTCTTTGATGTTCCTAGGCTGTTCCACCTTCTGGATAGATTCTATCCTATTGGGATCTATTTTAATTCCATCTTTTGAGATTATGTATCCTAGTAGTTTTCCTTCCTCTAACCCGAAAAGGCTTTTCTTAGGATTCAATGAAATCCCTAATTTCCTGCACTTCTCAAACACATGTCTGAGGTGGAGCAAATGTTCTTCGTTAGATTTGGAGTAAACAATTACATCATCCAGATAAATGACTATAAATCTCTTAGTCTCATCCACAAAGGAAATATCCATTTCTCTTTGGAAAGTAGCCCCAGCGTTCATCAAACCAAAAGGCATCTTCACATACATGAAGGTTCCCCAGGGTGTGGTAAAAGATTTCTTCTCTTGATCTTCTGGATGGACCAGAACTTGGTTGTAACCAGAGAAACCACCCAGTAAGGAGATCCTACTGGATTTGACCACCTTTTGTAAAATATGGTCCATTTTGGGTAAAGGGTAATTGTCTTTGAGAGAGACTTTGTTCAGATTTCTGAAATCTATATAGAGTTTGATCTCGCTAGTTTTATTCCCAGTCAGAACTAGATTAGAAACCCATTTGGAAAATATCAAGGGGACTATAATCTTGGCATCATACATTTTTTTGATTTCTTTCTCTATCAGGGGAAGTAACTTGGGATTAATTCTCCTAAGTTTCTGTCTGAAAGGTTTGTGTTCTTCTTTTATGGGAATATGGTGTTGTATGATACTTGTGTCATAGGATTTTAAGTCCTCATAGCCCCAGGCAAAAACATCTATATATTCCTTAAAAAGTTCAATGTATTTTCTTTTTTGCTCTGGTGGCAGGGATTTGGACAGTTTTATCATTTTGGGGTTTTCTTCCGTTCCTATGTTGCAATCTTCAACCTTTTTACCGCTAGCTTCAATTTTCAGTTTTTTGGCCACATCGTTAAAATCAAACAAGTCTTCCAACGAAACTAAACCTCTAGGTAACACATTGTTTTTCAACTCCAGGATATCAAAATCTACATCATTTTCATTGAATTCTTCAGCATCTATTGTATTTACACTGCCATTCTAAAAAACAGATTTATTTACAAATTCATCACCATTTTCTAAATCTATGTTTGTACATTCAAAATCATTTTTACATTGCAGAAAACCTTCAATTTGATCGTCATTTCCAAATACCTGCCAATATCTGATGTTGTCAGGAATGGTGGATCTGCACTTCGCCTCCACTGTGTACTTGTGAGTGGGACGAAAAGGGATTTTATAGGTAGCTGCTAACGTAGCTAGTCCGTCTACAAGTATATTTTGTCCCTTAGGCATCACCTGCAAGTCAATCTCAGTAAAGCATTGAAGAACATCTAAAAAAACATTCCTATAGGCTCTAAGTCTAGGATGTTTTGTTGCATACTCACCTTTTATTTACTTGATAATCAATTCAAAATCACCCCTTACCATTATCTGCTTAGCACCATCTTTCTTCAATAATTTCAGGCCGATCATTAAAGCCTCATACTCGACTATGTTGTTAGTACATTGGAAGTTCAGTTTATAGGAATAACTCTCGGAGTACTTTGATCTGTGGCTATGCATCCACACTCCGGCTCCAGCTCCTTATTTACTCACAACACCATCGAAGTCCATGCTCCAGAAGTCTGTTGGCAATTCCTCATTTTCTTCAATCATGGGGCTTCTTACTTCAACAACTGCTTTATCATCCCTTGGATGAGGTGCATCATCCTCCAGTTGTGCGATTTGTTCTTCAATATCATAGTCGTTATATAGAATAAAATAATCCAGGTCAGAGTGTGTGGAATATAGTGGGTAATTTTGTGGCTTTTCCTGACTACTGACCATATACTTCATCATTGTTTCCCTGTAAAGTCTTCTCTGTTGGCCGAAAACCGGAATGGTGGCGTAGGACATATCTAGCTGCAAGGTTCCTCTTAATTTAGCTCCCCAAGACCTTGACAACAACATACCATACTTGGGGGGAATATCTGCTAGAATTTGAGCTAAGGTGATGCATAAGTCTTTAATCAGGCCTATACATTTGACCTTGTTGGAGTCGAAAGAATGAAAATCTTTGTATGTTCTGGTGACCTCGAGTCCCAATTTTTCCATCACGGATTTGCGAATTAGGTTGTGAGAGGCACCTGAATCCATCATAGCATTGTGTAATATCAGATCGTGGATATTTAGGCTGATGTAAAAAGGGTCCACAATGTAATTATCATTTTCACCATCAACTTCAGGACAAAACAGGAGCTCAGGTCGATCATCGGCAAGGTTTACTTTGTTTGAGTGGTGTACAGATCCAGCATTCAAGGATTTGCTACCTATATCGGGTTTGGTGCTTAAAGCTTTTATCACCTAAGACCTGTAACTGTTCTTTTTCATCATCTTGGAGAGGGGAATGGGAATATTCAATTTTGCTAGTTCCCCTTCAAGGCTGAAAGGAGCGGTGGTTTTGTTTAAACTCTGTACTTATGATTTATGGATAGAAACTCTGTGGATAGGTGCACCTGTTTGAATGGTTGATGAAACTTATGTCCAACTTGTTTTCTTAAGAATTTCTGTAGTTTTTTGTGCAAGAGATTCAATGTCATTCTTCCCAGGGGCTTTCTTGGGAAGGTTTTCTGAGGTTTTCTTGGTTTCAACAGCCTTCTTCAGAGAATTCTCGTTAGTCTTCTTACTCCTCAAGTTATACTTCCTAGGAATCTCCATTATAGCATTCTCAAAGGCTTACTGTTATGTTTTCTCAACTTCCTCATTTACCTCTGTTTGTGAAAGGAGAAAGATTTCATGTTCTTCCTAGGTGAGGAAAATAGATTCATGATCGTGATCATGATCACCCATTATATTTATATGAGTATCATCAAACTCCTCAATTACTTCCTCCCAATCATCAACATAGTTTTCCTAGAGAGGTGGTCTAATCTGTCGATCAGGTCCCCTTTGTTCCCATTGATCTCTAGGATCTCTCTGTCTAATTTGAGGTGGATTTCTTCTAAAGTTTGGGTTTCTGATTTGAGGGGTGGCTTGGTTCTCCCTAGGTGGGTTCCTGTCAGTTATGGTGAGTCTCTCCATAATTTTATCCATAGCTCTGGCGAGAGAATATAATTTGGCATATAATGAGGATGTAGAAGGTTCTTCTTTGATGGTGACCCTCTTTTCTATTTTCTTCCTGGCCCTTCTGGCCAAAAGATTTTCTTCTACACTGATGACACTTATTTGCATGTCTTCCAGAGTTGCTGCATTTCTTTCCCTTAATTGATATGACATTTTGGCGTCAAAACCATTAGGGAACTTTATTAACGCCAAACCTTGTGGTGGTTTGATTTCAGTTGGGATAGCATTGTATAGATTGTTGAAACGAGTGCAGTAATCCTGTACTGTCTCTCCTTGGTTCCTTCTGATGTTCTCATACTCTGACATAATTTGGAGAGGATTTTTTTTTACCTCCCACCAGTCAAGGAAAGACCGATGAAAGCCAGCAATATTAGTAATGGTAGCAGCACGTAAATTTTTTAACCACTTTTTCACTTCTCTAGTTAGGCTTTGTGTAAATAATCTCATCTGCACATCAGCTTCATCTACTTCCTACAGGTCAAAGTAATCAATCATTTTGTCAACATGTTGTTGTGCATTCAAGGGACCGAAACTATCAAAATGTGGGAGTCTGGTTTGATAATCTTAGGGCATGTCATGTAAAGGAGCAACCAATACCAATGGAGCATATCTTTCCACAATGATTGGTGGAGGAGGCTGAACAGTAACCTATGTGACAAGAGAGGAAATGCCTGAAGATATAGAGGACGAAGGGCTTGGAGGAATGGAGTGACTTGGTTTAGTTTTAGCATAAACTACAACAATAGTTAAAGAAGGAAGTTCAACAGACTATTGAAGATGGAGTTTGTCTAAGGCTTGACCAATATTTGCGACTAGGTCTTTGAGCTTATCAGTCTCGAGGTGAAAACGTTGATCAACTTCAGCTCTAGGAGAAAGTATCTCAGGGGTCTTGGGATGAAAAACGGTTTGGTCTAAGACCATTTTACTGACAAAAATGTCGGATTTTGTCCTGAAAAGACTTGTTCGAAAGGATATTTCAGGCTCAAGGTCTGGAAGAACAAATAACTTTTATGGGATGGAAAAAGACCTTGGAAGTGGGTTGTTACTCCTTGAAATTTCTACAGTATTTTTCTTCCTGAGTAGTCTTTCGGGGTTATCTATTACTATTGCAGGGTCTAGGTTAGGATGAGATCTGGTAGAAATTCTTTTGGGAGCCAGAACAGTTGATTTTATTCTTCCTTTGGAGATTTTAACTATTTATATACAAACTTTAACAACCTCTGAACATTATTTCTAGATAAAATTTAGGGTTTGTGTTTCTTCCAGAAATAAAGTCGTCTTTGTTCAGTTATTCCCCAGTATGGTCTCCATTTATGTTATCACTCTATCAATTCCCAGAGGTTTTCGTGAGGTAAGAAGAAATTTAATAGAGATAACCTTAACCAACCGCTTCGAAACTGGGAGCTATCCCTACCAATTTAAGAGAGGGATCTCTCTATGAGTTTTAGATTTGTTTGGATTTTCAAGATTTTGGGCTAGTTAGAAAGAATATAACTGAGTTGTTTGTATTTTTTTTAAATGAAATGGATGAACATCACTTACGCTTCCATTGGGCTATGGGGTCTGTTGTAAAAAGATAGAGGTTGAAGACAACTTTTATGAGATTCGTTTTATCGGGCAAGATAGTGCTAATACTGGATTCTTTAGGAATAAAATGATGTATTACTGAAAAAGGTGAGCTATCAGTTAAAACAAAAAATAATTTAAGAATTTCTTTGTTATAACATCAGAAGAAAAACATTTAAATCTATAAAAGATTAAGAACAAAGTACACAATGGAAAATTCTGCAACTTTAACTTCTTTTAAAGATTAGATTTAGAAAGACAATATGATAACTGAGAAGGAAAAAACTTTTAGCAGACAGAGGAAACTTCACCAAAAATTAACACGCATGAATCCTATGAAACTTCTCTTTGTATTACTAGAATAACCTCTTGATAAAAATTACAACAATTAGAGCTTGCTTGGGCGTAAAGATCAACAACCCTCAATACTTCTAAGTTGGAAATATTGATAATAAAAGTTACAAATGACCCTGTCATTAATGATCGGGATGTGATAGAGTCTGAGTCTAACTAACTAGCTAATAAGATGCAGAAATGTAGTAACTGATGATGATGTGTCGAATCTCTCATGCTGATTTTGGGGAAGAGCATTGGTGAGTCATTTGGATGACTTTGACCATGCTGGATGCTGAGTTGGACAAGGATTTACCTTTACTCAATCAATTCACACAACTCATCCCATCTTTGTGTGCCTGGGATGGTAACTTTCAATAGCCGGTGGTAGACTTCGTCCATCTCGGTGTATTTAGCAAAAGTCGGCTTGACAAGGAATATGTACTTGATTTCGTGTTGTATGCTAAGGTCATGCTGTAGATTATCCAAGAACACTTTGCCCGTGATGTTGCCCCGTATCCCTAAAAACTTGGAACTGTCTTTGGCCATGTTGGTGATATTTTTCTTGTAATCGGACAACTTCATTAATTTATCATTTATGACACGTAGATCAGGAAGACCCTTTTTCTGTAAGGTTTCAATCTTGCTAAAAAATTGTTGAACTCCAATGTCCATGTTCTGAGCCTTTTCCTCCAACTGCAACATTAATCCTTTTTTAGTAATCACTCTTTTGACTTCAAGGATAGTTTATGTCCTATCTTCAACTTTTAGGTCTTCAAGCTCTTCGTTGGTTTTCGAATTCAAAAGCTTGATGATCTCGTTGGCTGTCGAGGGCATCTCAACCACCTCTATTCTTATCCTCTCAATGGCCTGCCTACTCTTTAACACCAGATCATGTTGCTCAAACATGATTTGCACCATGGGCCAAATTTCATTTATGGATTTCGAGATATCTGTCCATATATTTTCCTTAGCCTCTACTAATGTCTTACCTGCCACTATTTGTTTCTGAAGCTATTGTATTTCCTGCTTGAGTTTCTCTGATACTTGTCTCTCAATATTGTATCTTGTTTGGAAAGAGGACTTGAGTTCCTATAGAATTTCAATCTCCATTTTCAGCCTATTGATCTCTATTCCCTGCAGATTCATTTCCTCCATGGACTTTGCTAGCTCCACAGTCTTTTCCAATGATTTCAATGGAGTTGCTGATGGAATTTCTGTTGTAGTGGTTGTTGGCATAGCTATTGTACTAACTTCTATGATGGGAACTGCACTCAATGGAATGACTTCCATCAGGGTCAATTGTTCCTTCTCTTTTAATAACTTTTCCAACTCTTCCTCCATTTCCTTGAGCTGTGCATTCTACTACATGATAAGATTCAACAATTCTTCTTTCTCATTTTCTGCTTTAGCTATTTATTTGGCTTGTGAATCTTTTGTTGGTGGAAATTTGAGCTGTTTTCTTAGAGATGCAATGTCATCATTCTTTTTCTTTATCATCTCCTCTTCCACTTTTACATTTGAGGGATCGTACCCAATCTTGAGCACCAACTCCTCTAAGGATTTTATTCTGTTGTCTTTCGCAAAAGAGGATATCTTTTCCAACTTCAATTGGGTATGAACATTTCTTAAAGATACCTGTAAATTAGTTGTGGTAGAGGAAACATGTGCTAATGTGGAGAATACCATTTCTCCAGTCTGTCTATGCAAATCCATCTGGTCAGCTGGATGGACTTGTTTGGTGTCAAAAACAATAGTTGACCTCTTGTAGTCAATGACCTCTTTGGGTTGAGGCACCTGTGCTTGCAGAAATGCCAGATGCATTCTTCATTTCTTTGTGTCAAAGTGATCCAGGAGGCTCCCCAGCCTCATAAAATGCTCAAAAATCAAATTTTTTAGAATTGGATGAAACTAATGCCATTGTGTCCGGCTTGTTCTCCCAATTCTAGATATATATTTACTTTTTCAAACAGACATTGTATGCGAGAGTTATCGTACTCTGATCGTTTTATCAAACTGGTAAAAAGTCAACATGTCCAGTCAAATGATGACATCAGCATGACATCAGCAGTACAGACATGGTAGAGACAAGTGGTGACAATTGGCAGTCCAGTAGAAGGTGACTGGTCAGTGACAGGGATCCAACCAACAACTGATAAGTGGAATTTGTTTGGCAAATGGTTGGGTGCCACGTGGCCTAGTCATGGGTTGCCACGTGGCACCATGGTATTGGTTAATGGTTGGTGGAAAAAGTTTTATTGGAGTCCATGGGGTTTTATCCCATGACCTCTTGCGTCATACCAAGCCTTTGAGAAAGGTCCCTTGCCAACATGCCCTTGGTGGTGCTTGTAACACTAAAACACAAAATAATATAAATAAAGGTGATAAAGTAACAAGGGGGGCACCCAATGGATAAACCTCAGCCCTAGTTTTGAGGAGAATCCCATGAGACCAGGGGGGCGTGCTCCAAAAGGGGCTTAGCCCAGATAAGAGCCCTCCTTTTAAGCTTGTGATCCTATGCAGATGCCTAATGAGCAGGATCCAAGGGTGCGCCCGGCCCAAAAGGGTCTACTCTATGTATTTTTGTTAAAAATGGGTTTTTTAACTTTAGAAAAGCCCAGATTTCACTGTTTTTTAGATATTTTGGCCATTTAAAGGGGGATTTGATCCCAACAAGAGGCCAGACCTTTAGGGGAAGTTGGGGTTCTCTTGTTGGGCCTAAATACTATAAAATTAAGGCTTTTTGTGCTTCAGAGGAGACTTTTTGATGCAGGGTTTTGAAGGAGCAGTTTGTAAATTTAGGTGTTTTTCTCATGTTTTGAGAGGCATTTTTCTCATGTTGTTGAAAGGATTATGATGGTGCATGCATGAATCTGAGTAAGGAGGTCTTGCATTTCATACATGAAGCATGTAATGTAACAACAAAGATCATTGTAAGAGAACTTTGAGCATTTTAAAGAGCAATAAAGAGGTCCTCCACTTGGAAGTGAGCCCGGAGACGTAGCCAATGATTGGTGAACTCCGTTATCAACCTCTTCTATCTATTTCTCTTTCTGTTTTACTATTCTATTATCTTAATTTGCAGCATGAATATTAATGTGTGATCTCTTTATACATTAATAAGCATCAAGTAAAAGTCACATTTGATATTTCGCAAAACAAGATAACAAGTTTATGTATTTCGCATTCTTAACAATCCGATGCAAAAAGTACATTAAACTAACTTGTGATTTATCAGTAATACATTCATTTTTCGATCAAGTTTATGGTATCAGAGCATTTGGTTGTGAAGTTTTGATAGGAATTGCAAGCATTGGATGCTCATGAGAGAAAAACTCAAGCGAGGAGAAGGGCAACTTGAGGCTCTTGACACAGAGATTCAAAGGCAACCGCATAAGCAAGAGATGTCTTCGCCACGGAAATTAGGTCCCTTCAAATCTGAAGATGATTTCATCGAGGCCTTTAAATTGATGCAAGCCATGGTAGAGGAGCTTTACCATGAAAGAGGTCAGCAAAGGAATCCAAAAGTTGAAGAAGGTGAATCTTCGGTAAGAGTAGAAGGAGGAGTTGGAGGTGGTGGACCTTCAAAACCTTCTTCTCCTTCATCCTCATCATCTAATAATGAATAAAGTGTACATTCCTCGAAGGATAAGAAAAAAACTCATCATTCTTCTTCTATTCCATTATTAAAGTTAGATGTAAAGTTTCAATTACCCACTTATGATGGTGAATTAGATGCGGAAAAGCTAGATAATTGGGTGAGACAATTGGAGGTCTATTGCAGGATACAAAAGATTGTTGATGATGAAACTAAGATCCAACTAGAAAGTCTCAAAATGGGAGGCACAGATCTCATATGGTGGGAAAGTAGAACTAGAGATGATCTTAAGAAAAGTGGTAAAACAATCTCTTCCTGGAATGATTTTGTTATTGCATTAAAAC
>SNQJ01S0172043.1:13009-26954 GCA_010110895.2 Picea sitchensis
GTATTCTTTTCTAATCCGTAGATCTGGGTGCCAACAGTTCAGTCATAGATCTAAACCCGATCTTTAATATCATGGGTGCAATTCAATATATGATGCAAAACTTAGGCTTAATGATTTTTTATGGGCTTTGCGCACTACTTATTTTTCTTTTTATCACCATGGGGTTAGAAAAAAAATTCATCATAAAAAATCATGCATTTTCATTGATCATCTTACATGTTTTATTGAAAGGAAGTTGACTAACCTATGTCCTAACCTACTCATTTGCACCTTTAGCCCAACTTAGACTATTGGACTAAGAAAATAGTCTACCTAGGGGCTATTTGACCAAGATTAGACTGTTTGGTCAAATTTATTCACTAACTAATCTGATTACTTGGCTAAGGTTAGACAATTTAGCCAAGCTTATTCACTAATCCTAAATACTTAAATTTAAAAGACTTGGTCATGTTTAAACTGTATGGATCAAGTCATTGTCATTTCATGGGGTTTTATCCATTTTCTTTTTCCCTCTTATTTTTCTCATTTCTTTTCTTTTCTTTTCTCTTATCTTTTCTTTTCTTTTCTCTTTTCTTTTCTTTTCTTTAGAATGCAGCACTATCTGCAAGTCAAAAATACTAAAGTGACAAAATTACAATCAATAGTTGATCCTATAAATTATAGGGTTATAACATAATCCAAACACTGTAGTAGGACCCTCAAGCTTCTATAGGGTACTCATGGCACCATGATGAGCTTCATTATAAAGGTCACATGTATTTACTAAAATAGTCGAACCTTAAATCCACTGTTCTCTTTGAGTTTCTTGCTTCACCAAAAGCTGGGCATTCTGGTTTTACCAAAACCTATGAATGGTTCAAACGTTCTTTTTTCTCTCATAGTATGAAATAGGACATACGAACCTTTGTGGATGAATTTGATACATGTCAATGCAATAAGGGTGATATAGTCAAAGCTTTAAGCACACTTCAACCGCTTCCAACTCCATATACTATTTGGACATACATTTATTTATATTTCATTGTTGGATTATTTCCAACCATCATTGTAGTAATGGATCATATTTCCAAATATTCTCATTTATGTGGTCTTCAACACTCGTTCAAGGCATCCACCATGGTTCAAATTTTTATGGTTAATATCTTCTATCTCCATGGCATGCCTCATTTTATTGTTTCTGACTTCGATCCAACTTTTACCAACACTTTCTATAAATAATTGTTCAGACTCTAGGAAACCAAATTGCATCTCAACACAACATATCATCCTCAGACTGATGGAAAAACTAAAGAGGTCAAAAAATGTTTGGAAACCTATTTGAGGTGTTTTTCATATAAAAAACAAAATCAATGGGTTTGGTGGTTACCCCTCACTAAATTGTGGTATAACACTTCTTACCATACCACCACTCGCATGAATCCCTTTGAAGAAGTTTATGGAAAAAATCCACCCCCATTTCTATCATACATTCCAAGTGTCTCCAAGTTTCAGCTGGTGGATCAAACTCTTATATCCTGCATGGAAATTCTTCATACTTTCAAAGAAAATTTGGCCATGGATTGGAATCGCATGAAACAACAAGCATAACAGGGTCATTATGAAAGAGAATTTGTTGAAGGAGGCCAAAAATTTATTTGTCTGCAACCTTATAAGAAGACTTCAGTCAAATCCCAGCACTGTCAAAAACTTGCACCCAAATTTTATGGTCCTTATTGTATTCTGATGAGAGTGGGGTATGTTTCCTAACAATTAGAGTTTCCCATTAACTCTTAGATCCATCCCATTTTTCATGTTTCATGCCTAAAGAAAGTGCTCGACACTACATGAAAAACTCAGACCAGTCTACCTGATTTGGATGAAGAACGATCCATTTGGTTGTAGCCACATGCAGTATTTAACCAATGCAATCATCATCTCTACCAAGGCACCATTAAGGAATTTTTAGTTCAGTGGAAGGGCAGAGAACCAAAAGATTCCATTTGGGATTTGGCTACCATTATGCATTAGTTTCCTCATCTCAAGACTTGAAGACAAGGTTGTTTTTAAGGGGGAGGTCATTTTAGGGACCTATCCTCCCTAACCCCTCAAGTAGGTAGAATAATATATTTCCCATGTAATAAAATATGATATTAATAAATAAGCCTAGTTAATAAAGTGAACAAGTCAAATGTAAGAATATCTAATAGAATCTTTCGCTTCTAGAAAGGTCTTCCTATATATTGTGGTTTTGGTAGATAGATTTAGTATAAATAAGATTCTATGGCATGAGAATTATTTGTATTGATAATTATCGTACTACAACATTGCTCTGTTGGAGGCTCCCCCTCAAAGATGTAAGTGGACATTGCTCCCATTTCAATAAAGGTATCATTTTGGTGTGTTATTTTCTATATTTTTTTTGTCTCGTTCATAGTTTTTGTCACATTCTTATCTTTGCTCAATATAACATAAGCAGGTGAATAACAGTTGAACTACTTTATTATTTGGATTTGGAATGGATTAAGTAGTTATTTGAATAGGCATTGGAGGGGCTTGGCTGGTTGGTAACTATAAATGTTGTGGTTGTGAAATTTCTGGTTGTTGGATCTGGGTAGGATATGGTTGTTTAAATTATGGGGATATTGTGTTTGCTGGATTTTTGGAGGATATTATGGATACTGTTGTGAAGGATACAAATAGTTAGGGATGATTCCATAGGTATTCCATCGCCATCCTTTTTTTCCAAAGTTGGTTTTTATATTTTTTTGGAGATCATGCATGCCAAGTTTTCTTTTGAGATATCTATGGAGACCATGTGTGCCAAGGAATAGGAGGAATCCAATGTCAAGGGGGATATTGGCTAGATTAATATGAAGAAAATTGTTGTGTAGGATCTTGAGTTAAACCTAATTCCCGAGGCTACCATAGTTTATTTGCCACAAAAAAATAGTTGTTTTGTATCTTCATAGTCTCTTTGGTAAACTCATTTCAATTAAGGTATTGAATGGAAAGTATTCATTGAAGGTTTTCCTACATAAATAGCACAAATTTAAATATTATTTAAAGGATGATATTTTAAAGGTTCATGTTTCTTCCTACAATTGGGACACAAAATATGCAAAGTTGCATTCTCGTGTTATTTCCTTTTCTTAGTTTTTAATGTATCTATTTGTGATCCAAGAGTACTAAGAATATGAGTTTTGAAATTATATAACAAATTTCAAAGTTTCGCTCTACTTACCCCACTAGTTGTTGTTTTATTGACTCTAGAAATGATGTCTCTAGGTTCCTTACCATATTTATCTTTCCCTTTAGAATGTTTTTGCATAAATCACAAATTTTTGGATAATATAACTAAGACACTTCTCCATGAACCATGAGATTAAGTAGATATATACATGCATCCCTTGTTCCACAAAGAAAAATAATATTAAGAGTTTATATCTATAAATTATTTGTCTTAACCCTTTTTACATTATAATGAGATATTTTCAAGTAAGCTTCAAGGATTTCATCTTCCTTCTGTGCCATTTTAAACATTTCTTCATAGAAATACCTCTTTGTACAATCATGTTGATATTAAAAAAAAAGCCAATTTACACATTTCATTCCAAAGTTTTAATGGTGTTACCTCCTAACCATGAACCAACACAAAGCTTCATCCTTAAGAGTACGTGGAAACAACTTAATATTTTGCACATCATTAGAATAATATTAGTTGTGACAAAGCACATCAAATTCAAAGAGAAAAGTTTTAGGATCCTCAATTACCAAATTGGTAATCCTAATGGTGGAATATTTTTCATGTGTAGTATTAATTCAAAATGGGAAATCCATACTCATAAATGACATTTGATGTTCTTGTTCCTACTCCTTCATCATCTGAACTATTGTCTTTCCTTAAAATTACAGAGGAAACATAATGTTTTGGTTCCTCTATAATATTTTTTACAACTGATATTTATGATTGTTCCTCTTGGCCATTTCTTAGTTTTATTTCCTTTGCACTACTACATATTGAAAAATTTGCGAGGACTTCTTGCAACGAAAGTACTCCTTCGTCGCAACATTCAAGAGAAAAAATTTCAATTATTCAATTTTTTCCTAAATCCACCCCGTATTCATCGCTATCTCGACAAATGTACTTTTTCTAAATTAATATGGTCAAAGTTCATTGCTAATTAAGTATACTTTGTTGGAAAGTGACAACTAATTGACCTGAATTGGTCTAGTTGGTTCACGGTGGTTTCTCCAACAATATCTTGTTGAAACAAATTAACAAGAATACTGGGAGCATTTATTGCATTCAGTTTTGTATAACTAAAGGAGGTGTATAAATATGATTGTGTTAGAGGAATTTGATGAGAAAGGGCTTAGCTCCCTCTCCTGGGCTGCCCAGTTTCCTAGTTGTTGTTGTAATCTCGTATTTAAGAAATATAAACCTTTTCCATTGTCCTGTGGATGTTTCTCTCGCCCTAAGGGTTTTACCAAGTAAAATTATAGTGTCTCTTGTGTGATTTCCATTGATGTTATGTACATTGTATTCTCATGTATATTGTTTTATATCTATTGTATTTTCATCTCTATGGGTTATAAAGATCCTAACAAGTGGTATCAGAGGGTCAAGGTGGAGATTCACGATCACCATGAAGAATGGTTGCATGGAGATCTACCTGAAGATCTGCCTGCATGGAGGAGAGGAGCCCAACATGAAGGAACTATTGCGCGGAGGTGAAACCACTTCATTAAAATAGTTGTGATAAATTGGTGAGACAATTGATCAGATACAAAATCCCCTCCGTGAAAGTACACAATTACCAGAACTTTTTATTTTCCATCGAGGCGAGGGAGGAAGATACGAACACAAATTTTTATTTGAGGATTAATGATCACGTCCTTGGATGCCACTCCTTCCTTGGATTCATCATCGATCTGTGAAGTAGGGGGAATAGTACTCAAGTCGATCAAGCGGTCAACCGTTCCATGTTCGTAGATCCTGACAATACCGGGAGCCTCAGCTACGACGGATAGAGAAGAAGGCGACGAATCCATTGGTATGGCATTGGAGATGGTGTTATCAATATCTAAGTTGAGAGGAAGGCATACAATCATGTAGTTGTGGAAATGTGATTTTTCTCCATAGGAGATAATATTTTGCAAAAGAAACTCGCAGGTTTCAGGCTGGATATTGATTTTTTTCACGAATAATCAGTCTGTCGCATGCATTCCCTTAGAAGATGATGTACTCGATATAGGTTCAACAAAGATGGTAACTAGATACTTATCGACAATTTTCAGTTGAAGTCCATTCTGGTTAAAAATTCAAATTATAAAATGATTGAGTTTGTGAATGAATCATGAGTTGGCTAGATTTGAAGGGGAGTGGGATAACAAGTTGAGGAAGAACATATTTTCAGATTCGTTCTTGTCAAAATGACTGCACAAAATTAAGTACACTCATTTACAGGAAGATGATATTGAAGATCAAGAAGATGATTTGACAGATCAGACAGAGCCAAAAGATCATGGATGGTCGATAGATGAAGAAAACAAAGAAGAGCATGATCCAGGCGTAGGAGACAATATTGCAATTCTTGATGATGATGTCGATGAAAATATTCTTGAAAATGACATTGATGACGATATTATCAATCCTTTCAACATCATTTTAGAACCGGATGATGATACAGATGTCGAGTTCAATGAAGAAGATCAAGATAGAGAGTAAGGATGATTACATAGATGTTGAATTTGGATTACGTACATGACTATATAATATTTTAATTTGTATGAATTATTCTCTTAAAATAAATTACTTATAATGTCATGGGTTAATTACATGATTTTAAGTTTTATGCGACGTTTTTATATCCTATGTTGCATGTTGTTTAATTATTATTTGAAACCTAAAAATAGTTGCCAATATACTAAAGTACGTGGTAGACTAAAAATGTCATTTAGAAACAAAAAATTTCATGTACCTTCATTAATTTTTGTTTTTGTAATTTCTATGAATGAATCTTAATAGGACGTTGCTTTCGATTATTTTCTATTTTATAGATTCGGTTTTGGGGATCAATTGAGAGTGATCTGAGGGGGAGTGGAGGGGCCATATGAGCTTCCACCTTCACATGGTTGGCCTTGTTCAGTAGAGGATAAATTATTCTTGAAACCAAGAGAAGCTCTTTCATTTTTATACCATCATGATCATATAAGATTTCATCAATATTGTTACATATTTGAATCTTCTTTGAATTGAGATTCGTTACATAGTCCTTGAAAAAAGACAAAAGACTTATGTAGTAGATACTAATTTTGTCTTTGTTTGGGACATTTTATGCCATTAGTATGTTTTGTACAAAAATAATGGATCTTGGGGACTACACCATGGTCAAGGAATGAGGAATGAGGAACGATGTATCTGCATCATAGTTGTGATGAAAAATCCCTCTTTTTCATTGATTGCTTAATCAACACCATAAAAATACTAGAGGCGAGAAAGAGTGACATGTGAATGGGGCCAACATTGAAATGTTTTCAAACTATATCTGTATGCATTGAAATTTGACCTGGATAGACTATTCGCATGCCTTAACAATATGGGAGGGTTTCTGGACTTAAATTTCACTCACACACCCACTTTATTCCATCATCAGATCATCACAGAAACCATAAACCCTATTTTTCATATGTTCTAGTAGATATGTAATGATTCCAAGTTAAATATTTGTATTTGACTAAAGGTCTAGCTAGCTTGCAAAGTATCAAATTTTAATTTCAAGTTGATAAACCAAATATTAAATGAATCCAAGCATCATTTGATATCGTCGCAAGAGAGACGAATGTAAATAATCTTACAACGAATTTGCTATACTATCGACGAAAAAAGTTCGTCCATAGTATAGCTAATTTGTCGCAAGAATATTGTGTCTAATTTGAATGGTGTTACATGGTTTCCAAGGAGTTTAGGGATTATATTATGGTGCAATGTAGTGTAGTCTATTGTTGCAGCACCCTTTACCTCGGTAGGTTCTGCACGACCTCTTGGTCTTAGGATCGTTTTATCCTTCAGATCTGCAGAACCAAAATGGTTCTTTCGGCCTGCCTTGAGATGTCACGAACCTGATCCATAGGTCCTTATACGAAAAAATCTGCCTACACCTCGAAATTGCACCAATGCACGAGCTTTCATCTCCATGCGGACACCAAACACGACCACGACCCTTTCCCGAAAAGGGAATTTCGGATTTCGAGACTCCCTGAGTCTTGATGTCAAGAGCCTCTACCTCCTCAATCCTCCGATCTCTGTATTACCAAAACATCGAAATGGTGTTCAACGATGATTAGTTCCTAGCCATATCTCAGTCCATGTGACCACTTTCCCCACGACCGCAATCTACTTTACCCAATCTAGCCATATCTCAGTCGAAATGCCAATCCCCAAAATGCCGAAATCCCTAGACCGACTTTCTCCTCTCAAAAGGATGTGTTTCCCCGGCTCGTCATGTTTCGCGACTTCAGAACTCCCGATGTCAAGTATCCTGCTTCCTGTCTACGGAATCCCCCAAATGTCGAATCCTAATATCCCAATACCAGGTGTGACTGCAACCCCACTCCTTGCTATGTCGTGTTTTGCAACCTCGGGGTTTTCGTCTCCAAGAGTCTGGATTCCTTGTCTCTAGGAATTCTGAAATACTGAATCCTGGTATGCCGAAATGTCATCTTCCTTCCGCGTCCCTTCAATGCTTCGGAGTTTTTCTCTTCGGGACTTCGCGATCCCCATTTCATCCCCTTGCTTCTTCGAGATCCAGTATCCGAAGTACTGAAGAACCGAAACCATGAAACTCTGGTCCTCCTTCTCTTGAGCAAGATCAACAGCTCAAAGCCTCCCTTGATCCAACGACTCAGGTCCTTTCTGGATTCTATGGGTCAAGAGTTCCGAACTCTTCAGGATTCCCAACTTCGTGAATCCTCCACGACTAAACTCTTGGTCCTTGATTTCCCGGTACTTGAAACCCCAATGTGCCTACATGCTAAAGTTTCTGCTCCAAAGGCAAGTCGCATTTCGCGACTTCGGGGTTTTCACTGTGCAATGCCTCGGTCTCTAGTCATCAGGATTCCTAAAATACCTAACCCTGAATCTCCGAAATGTCAAAATATGACAGATCCTCTCCTTTTAATATGAGGATTAAACCTCGTGTAGCTCCTCCTAGATCTGATGGCTATCGACTATCCGTGCAAGATCTGACGGCCTAGATCTTCTTCTCCTATATGCACTCTTCCTGCTTCTACTTAGACGTGAAACTTCAATGGTCCAGATCTTGTCCTCGGCTTGATCTGACGACAGTTGTGCTACCTCTTGTGATTTTTTGTTTATTCCCGATCCTTGGAAGAATTCAACTTATCAAAGGCCTAGGCCTTTGTTCTTACTATGAAGCCTATACTCATAGCTTCTATCTACGTTCTAGCAAATGCTTTCCCTCCTGAGCTTCCTCGAACTCAACCCCTCCAAAGGGCCTTCTTTTGGCCTGTGCAACCTCTCGACTTATGGCCTATGTGTGAAAGCACTGCTCCTCCTGAGCTTTATCGAACCCTTACTCCCTAAAGGGTTTTTCCTTGGCCTTTGCTACTACTTACAGGGCTTTGTGCCTGAAAACACTCTTCCTCCTAAGCTTCTCTTCTATGAAACCCTGAAAGGTTTCCTCGAACTCTGCGATTCCTACAGGGTCTCTACACACACGAAGGTGCTATCTGTCCTGAGATTCTCTATTGCTCATACCTCTAAGGGACTTAACCCTTTTCTCTCCCTCAGATGAAGAATCTGATGCCCTCTTAGCAGTCTCTTACTCAAGCAACTCCTTGCTGAGTCTGTAGGGTATTCAACAACCCTATGAAGGTCCTTCTCCTAGACACTTCTTCTATTCTAGAACTCAAAAGAGTTCATCCTATGCTCTATCTGCACATCCACTCAATGCCCTCCTGGCTGAGTTTCCCCAGAATCCTCAGTGATTCTGATTCCTACTTGAACTCACAATGGAGTTCTCCTTCTTCACTCTGTGCTTGTAATCAATTCCCTCCTGTAAGAGCTCTATAGAACCCTCAGTGGCTCTATCTCTTTTCTGAACTCGAACCAGAGTTCTTCTCCTCAATGCAACCCGTGCATCTACTCAATGCCCACTTAGCAGAGCTCTTGCTAAATCTTACAGTGATTCTATCTTCTATTGTGCTCCCTTCCACACAGTCCTACCTCCAAGGTGTTCAACAACCTTGAGGCTTCTTCTTTGAGCCTAAAGCTTCAGCTAGTGTGCCCTCCTAGCACATCCTTGCCAAAATTCCTTAGAATTCAGAAGTGCACCTATGCACTGGCTTTCAGAACCCGCAGTGTTCTGTCACACCCCCCTGGCATGAAGCCTCAAAGAACCCAACCTGAAATCAAAGAACTCAGCAAATAATGAATTATGTATGTCCTTGCAAACGCACACCTACAACATACATCTACAACATATAATGAACACATGAAAAAATTCACACAATACAGAATGACATGCAGGAAAACCTCATGTTTGTATTAATGTAAAATTCCTCTATTACAATGTGTTCCTAAGCTCAAACTTTGACAGAGTTTCGGCTCCTTCTCTCCTATCCTCTATTCTCTAACTCTCGCAGAGATCTCCTATACCTCTACTCTAACTCTAAAAAAGATCGGAATATCTTTTACATGAGGGGGCTCTTTGAGCTCTTCCCTCCATCTTGCCTACTCTCATTAACTACATTGAATTCACAATTAAATGGATGTCTAGTCCAGATCAGACCTGGATTTAGCCTTACAACATTTAAGGATACTCCTAACTAACACCTTCTCAAAGGAATGGCTCTATGGCTCCATGGCCTTACATACATTAATTACATTGAAATCAAATTCAAAATGTGAGAGGATTGATGCCTCTCTTCCTTGAATGCATGCTTTGAATGCGCTGAGTGGGCTGGCTGGATGGTGCATGGCTGGCTTGGGAGCGATGCTCCTGCATCATCTATAAGAACAATCTATATGAAAAATCTCAAAATGGATAGTACCATATCTTGTTCATAAGACAAATATTCTTTGTATGTTTCCTTTGTGGTGGCTCAAGCCCTCAGTACACATGATGCCTTACAATGAAATGTAACAATTTTATTATTGAATGATAGTTCTATGTCACCCATGGTTAAGGAAATAAATTAAGGTTCTTAGGTCCTATTTGAATCTTCTTAGAATTGATATCCATTACATAGTCCTTGAAAAAAGACAAAAGACTTATGTAGCGGATATTAATTTGGTCTTTGTGTGGGACATTTTATGCCATTAGTATGTTTTGTAAAAAAATAATGGATCTTGGGGAATACACCATGTTCAAGGAATTAGGAAAAAGGAACAAGGAACTAGGAATGAGGAACAGAGAACAAGGAACAAGCTGGAATGAAAATTGTACGAGGACTAGACACCGACAACAGTGACCTGTGAATGGGACCAACGTTGAAATTTTTTGAAACACTTTCTGTATGCACTGAAATTTGTCATGGATAGAATATTCACATGCCTCAATGATATGGGAGGGTTTATGGACTCAAATTTAACTAACACACCCACTTTCTTCCATCATCAATTCATCATGTAAACCATAAACCCTAATTTTCTTTCAAAGTACATAATTTGCTTAATGCAAGTTTTATGTTTTCGTCAGTATTTCTTCATTGTTCTTTCAGGTTCTACATAGATGTATATACAATGTATCTACATTAAATTTGTGATGAAAAATCCATCTTTTTCGTTGATTTCTTAATCAACACCATAAAAATACTAGAGACAAGCAACAGTGACATGTGAATGGGGCCAATGTTAAAATGTTTTCAAACTATATCTGTATGCATTGAAATTTGACTTGGATAGACTATTCGCATGCATTAATGATATGGGAGGGTTTATGGACTCAAATTTCACTCACACACCCACTTTCTTCCATCATCAATTCATCATGTAAACCATAAACCCTAATTTTCATATGTTCTAGTAGATATGTTAATGATTCCAAGTTTCATATTTGTATTTCACTGAAGGTCTAGCTAGCTTCCAAAGTATCAAATTGTAATTTCAAGTTGATAAACCAAATATGAAATGAATCGAAGCATCATTTTATATCATCTCAAGAGAGATGAATGTAAATAGTTTTGCGACGAATTTGTTATACTGTCGACGAAAAACATTCGTCGATAGTATACTTAATTCGTTGCAAGAATATTGTGTCTAATTTGAATGGTGTTACATGGTTTTCAAGGTGTGTATGGATTATATTATGGTGCAATGTAGTGTATTCTATAAGAAAAATCTCTATTCCAAACCTCAAAATGGATAGTACCATGTCTTGTTCATAAGACAAATATTCTTTGTATGTTTCCTTTGTGGTGGCTCAAGCACTTAGTACACATGATGCCTTACAATGAAATGTTACAATTTTACTATTGAATGATAGTTTTATGTCACCCATGGTTAAGTAAAGAAATTAAGGTTCTTAGGTCCTATTTGAATCTTCTTAGAATTGAGATTCATTACATAGTCCTTGAAAAAAGACAAAAGACTTATGTAGCGGATATTAATTTGGTCTTTGTGTGGGACATTTTATGTCGTTAGTATGTTTTGTACAAAAATAATAGATATTGGGGACTACACCATGGTCAAGGAATTAGGAAAAAGGAACTAGGAACGAGGAATGAGGAACATAGAACAAGGAACAAGCTGGAATGAAAATTTTATGAGGACTAGACATCGACAACAATGACCTATGAATGGGGCCAATGTTGAAATTTTTTCAAACAGTTTCTTTATGCACTGAAATTTTTCATGGATAGACTATTCGCATGACTTAACAATATGGGATGGTTTTTGGACTCAAATTTGACTGACACACCCACTTTCTTCCATCATCAATTCATCATGTAAACCATAAACCCTAATTTTCTTTCAAAGTACAAAATTTGGTTGACGCAAGTTTTAGTTTTTCATCAGTATTGCTTAATTTTTATTTCAGGTTCTACATACATGTATATACAATGTATCTCCATCATAGTTGTGATAAAAAATATCTATTTTTCATTGATTTCTTAATCAACACCATAAAAATACTAGAGGCGAGAAACAGTGATATGTGAATGGGCCAACGTTGAAATGTTTTCAAACTGTATATGTATGCATTGAAAGTTGAAGTAGATAGACTATTCCCATGCCTTAATGATATGGGAGGGTCTATAGACTCAAATTTTACTCACACACCCACTTTATTCCATCATCAATTCATCATGTAAACCATAAACCCTAATTTTCATATGTTCTAGTAGATATGTTAATGATTCCAAGTTTCATATTTGTATTTGACTGAAAGTCCAGCTAGCTTGCAAAGTATCAAATCTTAATTTCAAATTGATAAACCAAATATGAAATGAATTCAAGAATCATTTGATATCATCACAATAGAGACAAATGTAAATAATCTTGCGACGAATTTGCTATACTATCGACGAAAAACATTTGTCGATAGTATAGCTAATTTGTCGCAAGAATATTGTGTCTAATTCGAATGTTGTTACATGGTTTGCAAGGTGTGTAGGGACTATATTATGGTGTAGTGTAGTGTATTCTATAAGAACAATCTCTATGAAAAACCTCAAAATCGATAGTACCATATCTTGTTCATAAGACAAATATTCTTTACATGTTTCCTTTGTGGTGGCTGAAGCCCTCAGTACACATGATGCCTTACAATGAAATGTGACAATTTTACTATTGAATGATAGTCTTATTTCACCCATGGTTAAGGAAATAACTTAAGGTTCTTAGGTCCTATTTGAATCTTCTTATAATTGAGATTCGTTACATAGTCCTTGAAAAAAGACAAATAAATGATATACCCTATAGAAACTAACATGAGGTTCAATGTCATATCATGAATCAAATGTGGCTAACTAAGAGGGACAAAAATGTATGATAAGGTGATCACCGAGAAAGGGACTTATGGATTTCCTTGGGAAAATCATAACAAACAAGTATGACTTGGGTAGTGACTGTTATCACTCAGTTTGTAGGGTAGGTTTAAGTAGCTTGAAAGGCAAGGCTCAAACTGGCATAACAGGAGCTTCCCCACCCACTGTCACCTCGATGGAGAGCTCTTTCTATTCAGGGTGGCCAATCCCAAGGGAGACGTCCCTAGTAATCTGGGGTTCTGAAGGAAAAGATCAAGGGTTTAAGGCTCAAAGGTTAAGGTAAGCTTTCCCTTCACAGATTACTGCCAAAAGGATAGTCAAGGATGAAGGTATTCCAATGAGAAAGGCACCTGTTTGCGAGACAAGGAAAATAAAACTAGAATGTGCATGCCGTGGTTAGTACTTCAAAATATCAATGACTATCTTTAATATATATGAGCAAATAATAAATGTAATTATTGACGAAGTCAATGATTGCAAATTAAAGCTAAGACTTATATTATTGCTTCCTCAATAAATACAAGGAGATATTGGCATTCAATGTATAAAATCAGATCCTTGTATTATCACAACGCAATAAATGTGCTCATATAAATATTGCTGCTGCATCACTATGCTACAAAGGTGACGTCGGCCCTAATTCTAGGTTAGTTTTAAAAGGCAATGAGAAGGACGTTTTGCAAACTAAGCCTTTGAAGATGATCAACAACTCAAATTCTATCAAAGGGTGACAATATCACAATGTTTTAAGGCCAAACAAGAGCTCAAACAAGTATGACATCACCTTAGGGTTAGGGTTAGGTTAGCTAGACAATAAAGGTGAACGTTTTGTTAATTAGGCCAATAAAATTGCTCAACACCTTTATGGCTATCAATGGATGACCTAGCCGCAAGTTTTAGACCAAACAAAAGTTCAAATAGGGCAAGACATCATCAACAATTAGGGTTAGTAGAA
>SNQJ01S0172046.1:0-14346 GCA_010110895.2 Picea sitchensis
AGCTCGAGAGTGGCCCAATGATGAGAGTGATGAGCAGTGTGGTCTAAGTTTGGGTAGTTCGTGGAAGGTATGCACAAATTTGGTGATATTCTTACCAAGATAAGTGCCAATTGTGTGATAAATTACATACTGCATTATTATTTATGTGTTTGTTTTTATGGGTTTATCCTATGGGTGGTTTATAACTGTCTTTATATTTATGGGTATTTCTTGTACATGATGCATGTATATGTTTACGGTTATTCCAGTATTAATCTATGCATTTACAAAATGTATTTGTCTGTTTACATTTTTTATATAAAGTTCCACAAGAGTTCTGTGTGTATATGTTTTAATTTCATGTAGTTCGAAAAATTTATGTGGCATAGCTCAGTTGGATGCTGGGTATGTTACAGTATGTTGAGCAAAGAATGAAATAATTTTCTGGAGTAGCATGGCCCGAACTAGGTGGCCGGGGTCGAACCCAATTGTAAATGTAAATGAAAATGTACTTAAACTGGTGAGTTGTTTGATATCATTTTGTATGCACCTTTCATGGCATAGTGCGCACATGTACTGCGCAGTAAAATGATGAAGTGTGCACATTCTAGGATACCGTGCGCAACATCTTAAGTGTGCATGATATTGAGGCCAGGGAGCCTTTGTGTATATGTTGTGTTTTATAGGTTGGTGAGCCTATTTTGTGATGATTAGCCTGGAGATCCTAGATGTTAAAGGTCAGTGAGCCTATTTTTGTATATGTATTATCATTAATATAAAATACATCGCTGCACACAGACCGACCATGATAAAAGAGTATGGGGGACTAAAATCCACTAGTTAGGGAAAGGGGGGGGATAAAAGTTAAGGAAAAGGAGCTAAGCTAGGGAGATTAAGCTAAAAAGGAATATTATATTGATATTCCTTAAAGTATAAAGTATGGATAATTATTTTATCCCAAGTTATAAGGATGGGGACAAGTGGGAAAAAGTAGCTCCCAACATGACAAGTGTCAAGTTGGGAACATGCATACATATAGTTTGTACTTAGTTGATTTTCCAATCATTCAGTCATCCATTCAATCATTACATGATCATTCACTCACTCAGTCAATTGTCCTCCATACCTTCCTTTCATTATACCTGAACCTGTATCCATACTCATACTTATTTGTGTACCTAGTTAGCTTGGGAGATGGATTGAAGAAGCAGGTTTTCAGGCCTGTGGAATATTGAAGAGGCGGGTTGTCAGGCCCATGAGAAATTTCTCTCCGGGTGAGAGAATTGTTGGGAATTCATTTCATGAAGGTGCTAAACTATAGCTATAGGGCTCTGAGACTTCCTGTCTAGCCTGTTTACGAAAACCGAAAAGGAAGTGGGGTAGCTGAAGGACTATTGAGAAGATAAGGAGCACACTTCTTGGGGTGGGACATGCATGTGGGGAGTGAGGGACTGTAAGCTGCTAGTTTGAGTTGGCACCTGTGACAAAATATATCATGTTGACTATCATACATCATCATGGATATGAATCCCTTTACCCGGGTGGATTTTAGTCCCATCTCGGGGGTGACCCACTACTGAGAGTGGTGAGCAGTGTGGTCTAAGGCTAGGAGGTTTGTGGAAGGTATGCACACATTTGGTGATATTCTTACCAAGATAAATGTCAATTGTGTGATAAATTACATGCTGCATTATTATTTACGTGTTTAGTTTTATGGGTTATCCTATGTGTGGTTTATTACTGTCTTTATATTTATGGTATTGCCTGTATATATTGCTTGTATATGTTTATTGTTATTTCAATATGAACCCCTCCATTTACATAATGTATTTGTCTATCTACGTTTCATATATAAAGTTCCACAAGACTTATGTGTGTATATGTTTTAATTGCATGTGGTTCGAAAAAATTATGTGGCATAGCTCAGTTGGATGTTGGGTATGTTACAGTATGTTGAGAAGAGAATGAAAGTATTTTTTGGAGTAGCATGGCCCAACCCGAGTGGCCGAGGATGCTACAATATGGTATCAGAGCTTCAGGTTTCAACACTGAGCCTAGATGGGATGAGCAAGTTGAGTTGAAGCGAAATTTCACAGAGGATTGATTTTGTAGTGGCCAAATTTCAGGTTACAGAGTGTCCATGGTAAAAAGTAATAGCAATTGCATGGAATTGGGAAAAAACCCCAATTTATGTTGTTGAATTCATGGGAAAATTGAGAAATTTGGCCAAGTGGTGAGATATTCTTGATTTAATATCTGTTCTAGAAAATTCAGGCCTAGAATTGGTCGAATTTGAAGTTACAATGAAGCCATGATAGATGGAGTGAGATTAATAATTAAAATTCTCAATTCATGAATTGAGTTTAGGAAATATTTGTTCTAGAAATGTCAAGCCACAACGATTTTTTGTTGCAGAGTCTGAATTGGTGTTATCGGGGTGAAATTGGACAAATTTTGTACTTGGAGAGTTTCTACGATAAAAATGGGGAAAGAGTTAGGAAAAAACCCCAATTTCTGCAATGGAATTCATGAGGAATTGATGCACATAAAAATGAATGTGCGCAGGTGGGCGCACTAAAAATGCATGATCCACAGTGAAAAGCTTGTGATATGTGGAAAAATATTAGCGTGCGGGTGTGCGCGCTAAAATTTGGTGTTGCACGGAAAACTATTGGCATGCTGGTGCATGTGATAAAATTTGGCACCGCATGGAAAAATATTGGTGTGCGGGTGCACGCACTAAAATTTGGTGCTGCGCAAAAAAATATTGGTGTGTGGGCACGAGCACTAAAATTTGGCGCTGCACGGAAAAATATTGGTATGCGGGTGTGCGCGCTAAATTTAGCATTACGCGTTGTGGATTGCGTGATGCATGTGGAATACTGGCGTAAGATGTGGATATGCATAATAAGGTGCGTGTGGTGTGTACATGCATAAAAATGGCGCACGACACAATAAAATTGCGGGCAACAGGTATTAGTGCAAGAACCAAAACTGTGCGTGGTGGATATTGGCGCGCGACACAAAAGTAGTGCACACTAGTTATTGGCGCAACAAAGAAGTGATGCATGGTATTTATGGATGCATGGAGCATTAATTACCTTGTGGTGTTTTTGCACATGCTAAATATGGGTGTACAGGTTGAAATTTTTGCACGCGAATTCGTTTGGATGGTGAACAAGAGTAGAAAACCAACGAATTTCCGCGACATTTTATACTGTTTGAACCCCATATTTTTGCAGCACGTTTTTTTGAGGCCCTTAACAACGTTTTTAGCTACTCAAAAACCACAAGAATAGGTAAACTTTGTCTCTGTAGCTCAAATAAAAGAGCCTAGAGAGATATTTCTAATGGTGTAAATTGTTCGTCAAACTGAGCTTTTATGAGAAAGTTACAGGACAAACAGTGGAGGGTAAATTTTAAGACCCAACTAACTTCAAAGAGCCATAACTTTCTTCTTCGAAATCAGATTGAGGTGCAGGAGTAGTCAATGGAAATATATTGAACCATAGAAGACAGTTCCATAGATGAAGTAAGTTTCTGGGTATGTTAAAAAAAATTAATATGGAAAAGAAGGTACATGTAGCATTCCAGACCAAAAACACGAATTGGCTTAGAACTTCAGCAGGTCGTAACTAGCAGCCCTGAACCCATAAAGAGGTGAAACTTGGACAGACTATCCAAAATATGTATATGAAGAAAGAAAATTGATATCCTATGAAAAATCCAATGGAGTAGGTGCGGAAATTCATAATTACAGCGCATAGGTGTTGCAAGTTGAAGTGTGAACAAAAAAATTAATGGGAAATTTTCAAATAACCATAACTTTCTGCTCAAGAATCGAAATTGAGAATAGGAGAAGGTGTTGGAAAGGTGTTGGACAATAGACTATAAATATTCACCCAGAAAATTGATCCGAGCATTTAATTTTTCAGGAAATTAGAAGAAATAATTATGATATATTATTGAACTAGAATGGTTCATATTTTTTTCATGAAATTGTTGAGTCTGTTAACCTGACGAAGTTTTATTGGCTGCACATTTTACAGAGTTAACAACAACTAGATCAGATCAGTATCAGAACAAAGTCCAGAGTAAGGGAAGATTCACAGGAGAATTACATCTAGGAATATGATATCGGAGGGATGGATTTCCATTTGGGCATTGAAGGAACAAACCCCAATGGACATGGAGAATGAAGGGATGAAAACATGAATATGGTAAAGACCATTAAAAATTTGCAGAAGGATGTCCAAAGACATAAAGATGATAATGAAAGGCTTATGAGATACAAGGAGTATCAAGAGGACTTCAACATGAAGTTAATGAAAAGCTTGAAAATAATATAAAAGAAATTGGATAAGGAGAGTGGCTCAAACAAATTAGGAATTCATAGGTCTCCTGATGAGAAAAGAAGAACCAAAAGTGTTAGCATAAATCACTCTCACTATCCGAGGCATTCCAATAAGAAAACACACAACAACTCAATTCCATCCCCTTTCAGGAAGCATAAGAGGTCTGGGGTGGGTGAGCTACGAGAATAAATGAACAAAATAAAACCTCCTACATTTGATGGTGAGCACAAGAAGGATGAAGATGCAGAGACATGGTTGTTGGGCATGAGAAAGTATTTTCAATTGCATAATTATTCAACTCATGCAGAAGGAAGAATTTCCATCTATCAACTCAAGGAAAAGGCATCCATGTGGTGGGATCAACTTGTGCAGGTGCAAGACATTAAAGAGAAAAGTGTTACTTGGAAGGAATTCAAGAAGTATTTTGAAAATAAATACTTGACTAAGAGATACTATGACAAGAAAATGAAAGAATTCTTTGAACTCAAGCTTGGGAGTATGACCATAGATGAATATGAGAGAAGGTTTTTAGAACTTCTGAAGTATGTTTATTTCATCAAGGATGAGACAATTAAGATTCAAATTGATGCAGGAGCATTGCCAGCAAAGCGCGAGTGGAGGACAGATGGATATGCCAGTGTGCATTTTGAAGAATGTTTTTTTGAAATTCAAAAGAAGAGACATTAATGTCATAGCTGGAAGGATGTATTTTCTTTTAATGTTTTGGGGATTGTAATACAGATCTTGAGCGTTTGATCTCATCTATCGTTTGTGGGCATTTATTGTAATAAATGTAAAGTAGATGGTAGTCTTTAATTCGATAATATGGCTTAGAGTAGTAGGAGGGAAAACTCAAGAAGACTCTTTCGTATGTAGGATATTATCATTCTCATTGTAATTTGTTGTAGAGCAATATAGCAAGAGAGAAGAGGAGAGAAGAGAAGAAAAAAGATTATAGAATTTGTATGAGCATATAGTTGCTTCTATTGAGACCATGTACAAAAGTACTTGAATTAATATAAGAAGGCTTTGATCCAATTAATATTGAATGGTATGTTTGCATCTTGCTTATATTCTTTGTTATGCATTTGTGTCAATGTTGTGTGTGTGTATGTGATTTCATGTTGAATATATGGAGTCCATGAGAAGAGTATAATTTTCGATTTTTTCTCTTCTTGATAATTCCTGCAAGGAGTGTAGCGAAATACCACAAGGAGTGCGTTGACAGGTTTCTGAGGTTTAGTCCAGAAATCTCAGGAGAGATACTGTTGATCTTATATCAGTAGGAGTGAAAGTATAGCAAAGATTCGTGAAATGTGTGTGAAGGATGAGGAGACTATTAGAATTTTCCAACCCAAGTGAGTCACTGAAGAACTTATGTCGCAAAGAGTGCATGGAGTTGGATTTGTCAGATAATCAGAGAGTTTTGTGAAAGGCGCAAGGAATGTGCACGGGATTCTTTAGAAGCCCAAAATTTGTAGCAAGAATCAAGATCAGGAAGGATAGAGACGTGGAATAGTTTGAAGGAAGGACGAGTGTTGAAGTCACCTAGTGGAAACAAGCTTAGAAGGGTTGACGTCGATTTATTTGGCCGGGAGCCATTGAGATCCTAAACAGATGGTAGAAATTCTTGGAGGGAGAAGTGTCGATATCCATGGATCTTTGGATCCAGTAAATCCGCGAGGAGGATAAGGGTCGAGAGTCATTCAACACTCAAAACCTCAGGACAGATAGTAAGTCATTGATCTAAGGGAAGATAGAACCATTGATTCCTTTCATGGGAAGGAGAAATTGGGAATCAGGAGCCAAAAGGGAGAAGGAAGTCAACTTCCAAAGTCATGAACTGCGAATTTCTGATTCGCGAAAAGAGGATCTGGACCATTGAATCACAAGAGTCTCAGACCGTTGATATGAGATAAGTGAAGTTGAGAGTTCAAACCTCAAGCAAAGGGAGGAGATATACTTCATGAGTTCCCAATATGCGAAGTCCTGTAGCGCTCAGAAGTTGGGCCCCATGCCATAACTGGAGGTCACATCAGTGGAAATAAAGGAAAGGAACTAGAGATTGCTAAGCTCTAGTTCAGAGTTTGGGGATTATAAGAATCAGGGTGAATTGCAACAGAACACCCGAAGTTCCAAAGTTGTGAAGAAACCTTTTTTGGTTAGCGTGCAGTCACGACTAGTGGTATTGTGGAGAGAAATTTGCACCCGGTGCTAGTTCATGCGGGTGAAGTTCACGAGGACCTATGGATTTTTTTGTAGAGGTTCTAGCAGGGACCCGAAGAGATTCTCCAAGTCATGGGAAGAAGAAGATCCATTGACCGAGAGGTCAACAGACCTTGCCGAGGTAGGGGTTCTGCATCAGGTGGTATCATAGCTTACAACTATTGTTTTCTGTATGCAAGAGAATACAAAGGACAAATATGATTTGAATTCCATGTGGAGATATTGGAAAAATTCCTCTAAGGAGATGTCCATAAACATATTTACCTGATCCATCCATGGAATGGGAAATGAGAGAACTTTGTGCTCAATTAGATGCTATGCAAAAAACACATAGATGAACACCTAATATAGGAGATATCAGTGAGGCTAAAATAGAGAAAGAAGAAGGAGTCGAAGAAGTTGTAGTCGAAGATGTTGCAGGGGAACATTTGCTAAAATTTGTTGCAAGAATGGGTGCCAAAGAGAAATTGGACATCCCGATGTATGAAGGCAAATTGGATGTTGAGGAGCTGAAATATTGGTTTAGAGATCTAGATAAATACTTCTACTATGAATATGTCAAAGAAGATAAGAAAGTAAAGCATGATGTCACTAGAATGAAAGGACATGCAATACTGTTGTGGGATGAACTATAGGCTGACAGGCATTGCAAAGGTAAACAAAGAATTAAAAGTTAGGACAAAATGGTAGTTAAGATGAAAGCCAAATTCATACCCAAAGATTATCAAATCAATCTATTTCGAAGAATGGAGAATTTGAGATAGAAAGGGATGACAGTGAAAGAATATATAGAGGATTTTTATAGGTTAAACATCAAAAATGGTCATCGCGAGAGTGATGATGAAAAGGTCGACATATATATGAATGGCCTGAGATATGAGATTCAGGACGAGATGAGCATGGTGACCATCAAAAATGTGGAAGATTCTTTTCAAGTTTCTCTGAAGGCAGAAAATAAGTTAGCCAGGAAGAAAAGTAAAAGGGGAAGAGGTAGAAGTCAGAGTAGAGGAAAAGCAGTTGCCCAGGACATAGTACAAAATCCCAAAGATGAAGAAAAAAATCCTCATAACCACCCAGAAAGGGGAGGAAGTTCACAAGGAAGACAATATGCTGATAGGAGCACCTTTCCTCGAGCAAGAGGAAGAGGAAGAGGTAGAGGAGGTGGAGTAAATTGTTTTCTCTGTGGAAAGATAGGACACAAATATTGGGAATGTCTCGAGAGAAAGAGAGAAGGAGGAGGTGAAGCTCACATTTCAGAAGCGCAAAGGAAAAATGTTGAGGAAGAAGATGCAGAGGGTGGAATATCCTTGATGATGAGGATAATTCTCTTGAAACCAGAGAAAGAGATGGAGAATCCAATACAAAGGAATAGTTTGTTTAGGACTGCTTGTAAAACCAAAGACAGGGTATGCAAGGTGATAGTTGACCATGGAAGAACGGATAATTTAGTATCCACGGAGATGGTGGAGAAGCTGGAATTGGAGATGGTTGCACATCCAAGCCCATATAAAGTTTCATGGTTGCAACAAGGACATCAGGTAATCGTCACTAAATGATGTTTAGTAGAATTTAAGATAGGGGGTTATTGAGATGAGATTTTATGTGATGTTATTCCCATGGATGTCTGTCATATTTTGTTGGGGAGGCCTTGGAAATATGACAAAAATGTTATTCATGATAGAGGAAAGAACACTTACATCTTGGAGAAGAATGGTAGGATGCATATGTTGCTGCTAATTAAAGACAAGAAGGCGAAGGCAGAAGCAAGCAATACTATACTTCTCATGAGTGGGAAGGAACTTCTTGATGAATTCAATAAAGATCAAGAAATGGAGTTTGTTGTGGTGAGAAAACCTAGAGTCATCTTGACTAGTACATCAATAGATGATCTACCTGAGGAAATTTAGGAACTGCTGGATAATTTCACTGATATAGTGGTGGACAATTTTCCTTGTTCATTGCCTCCCATCATAAGTATAAGCCATCACATTGACCTTATACCAGGAGAGAGTTTTCCAAACAAAGTAGTGTATAGACTGATGCCACAGGAGAATGACAAGGTTAAGAAGCAAGTCCAAGATTTGATGGACAAAGGGTTGATTAGAGAAATCTTAATTCCATGCACTGTGCCAATAGTGATAAGTCCAAAGAAGGATGGAGGATGGAGAATGTGTACAGACTTGAGGGCTATAAACAAAATCACCATCGGGTATAGATTTACTTTAAATAGGATGGATGACTTGATGGATTGCTTGAGTGGAGTAAAGTTTTTTTCAAAAATTGATTTGAAGAGTGGATATCACCAGATTAGAATGAGGGAAGGTGATGAATGGAAGACAAAATTCAAGACAAATGAAGCACTGTATGAATGGCTTGTCATGCCATTTGTCTTGAAGAATGCTCCAATTACTTTTATGAGATTGATGAACGAAATATTGAAATATTTCATTGGGAAGTTTGTAATTGTATATATTGATGATATAATGATCTTCAATAAGACCGAGGAAGAGCAGTTGAGGCATTTAACTTCAGTAATGAGGAGGTTGCAGCAAGAGAAGTTGCTTATGAATATAAAGAAGTTGTCTTTCATGAAGATGTAGCTTATTTATTTAGGTTTCGTGATATCTTCGAATGAATTGAAGATGGATCCTGAGAAGGTAAAAGCAATCAAAGAGTGGTCATCGCCAAGGAATATCTTTGAAGTCAAAAGCTTCCATGGATTAGCCAGTTTTTACAGGAAGTTCATCAAAAATTTTAGTGGGATTTGTGCGCCAATGATGGACACAGTCAAGAAAAGACATAAATATTTTCATTGGATAGAGGAAGCAGAGAAAAGTTTCAAGTTGTTGAAAGAGAATATAATTGAAAAACTAGTTCTGGTTTTGCCAGATTTTGGTAAAACGTTTCAAGTGAGATGTGACGCAAGTGTATTTGCGATTGGAGTAGTCTTAAGTAAAGAAAATAGACCAGTTGAATAATTCAATGAGAAACTAAATGAGTCCAAAATAAATTACTCCACTTATAATAAATATTTTTATGTAATCATACAGTCGTTGAAGAAATGGAGGCACTACTTGGTTCCAAAAGAGTTTGTTTTGTATAGCGACAACTAGGCCTTATAGTTTATAACCAGATAGGAGAAACTGAACCAGAAACATGCAAAATGGGTTGAGTTTATGCAGAACTTTAATTTTGTTATAAAGAACATTTATGGAAATGCTAACAAGGTTGTTGATGCATTGAGTAGGAAATGTTTGATTATATAGGAGTTTCAAATGAAGACTTTAGGTTTTGATAGCCTTAAGGAAATGTACAAAGATGAATCAGATTTCAAGGGCGCTTACGAAGCATGTGAGAATCTTGTTCTGAGAGACAAAAGCCAATGGACTGAATATTTAATTCAGGATGGACTGTTATTCAAAGGAAATCAGTTGTGTATCCCAAACGTTCTATGAGAGAAAACCTTTTGAAGGAAAAACATAGTGGGGGATTGGCTAGGCATTTTGGCCATGATAAAACATTTGCGCAACTAAAAAATTTGTATTATTGGCCATGAATGAGGAAATATGTGCAGAAATTTGTCAACATATGTAGAATCTGGTAGCATGCAAAGGGAAAAAGATATCTAATACAAGATTGTATCAACCATTTACAATACTAGAGAGGCTCTGGGACGCGGTAAGCATGGATTTTGTGTTGGGACTACTGAGGAAACAAAGAGGTTGTGACTCCATATTCATGGTAGTCAATAGATTTTCCAAAATGGAACATTTAATTCCATGTCATAAAACCAGTGATTCAACACACATTGCAAATATGTTTTTCAAATAAATTGTTCAACTTCATGGGTTACCTAAGAGTATTGTTTCAGACAAAGATACCAAATTTGTTCGTCATTTATGGAGAACCCTATGGAAGAAGTTGGGGATGAATTTATCTTTTATCTCGGCATATCACCCTCAGACTTATTGCCAGACTAAGGTAGTAAATCAAAGTTTGGGGGACTTATTGAGGACTTTAGTAACTGAACATCACAATCAGTGGGATCATATTCTGCCACAAGCGAAATTTTCATATAACGACTCACCTAATAGGAGCACCAGACATATCCCATTTCAAATAATGTATAGAATTAAATCAAGAGGAGTGTATGAGTTGAGATACTTAGAGCAGAGTGAGTTCAGGAGTGTTGGAGCGGAAGATTTTGTAGCAGACATGCAGGAGCTCCACAGTAAAATCAAAGAGCGATTGCATAGTTCTAACCAGGAATACAAGCGCAGAGAATATCAACATAGGAGAGAGATCCAATTCAAAGTGGGAGATTTAGTTTTGGCACATCTCAAAAAAGAAAGGTTCCCAAGGGGAACATATAATAAACTGAATATGAAAAAGATAGGGCCATGTAAGATTTTTCAGAAATTTGAAGCAAATGCCTATGAGATAGAATTGCCAGATGATGTGGGAATATCACCCATATTCAACATTGAAGATCTATATCCTTACAGATAATATGAAGAAGAGAATCAAAGGGAAGTTCAGTGGGTCAAACAGATGCCTGTAGTTGAAAATGCGTAGATGGAAAAGATCATTGATTAGAGAGTTGGCAAGAAAACCCGGAGGAAGACATATCTTGAATATTTGGTAAAGTGGAAAGGACACCCGATTGAGGATTCCAGTTGGGAAAGTGAAGCTGATATCTAGAAACATGGACAGACGATGCAAGAGATCATGGATAGGATTCCATGAGTTTTTCAGCTAGAGGAGTATGATGTAGGAGCATCGCCAACAAAGTGCGAGTGGAGGACAACTGGATATGCCAACGCGCATTTTGAAGACATTTTTTTTTTAATTCAAAAGAAGAGCCATTAGTGTAATAGATGGAAGTATGTATTTTCTTTTAATGTTTTGGGGATTGTAATACAGATCTTGAGCGTTTGCTCTCATATATTGGTTGTGGGCATTTATTGTAATAAATGTAAAGTAGATGGTAGTCTTTAATTTGATAAGATGGCTTAGAGTAGTAGGAGGGAAAACTCAAGAAGACTCTCTCATATGTAGGATATTATCATTCTCATTGTAATTTGTTGTAGAGAAAGAGAGCAAGAGAGCATAGGAGAGCAGAGAAGAACATATATTGTAGAAGTTGTATGAGCAAATAGTTGTTGTTATTGAGACCATGTACAAAAGTAATTGAATTAATCTAAGAAATATTTGATCTAATTTCATGGTTTACTATGGTTGTTTTGTGTATCTATTGATGGTATGTTTGCAGCTTTCTTATATTCTATTTTATGCATTTGTTTCAATGCGCTATGTGTGTATGTGATTTCATGTTGAATATATGGAGTCCGTGAGAAGAGTACAAGTTTCAATTGTTTCTCTTCCTGAGAATTCCTGCAAGGAGTGCAGTGAAAGTCCATAAGGAGTGCAACGAAAGTCCACAAGGAGTGCATTGATAGGTTTTTGAGGTTTAGCCCAGAAATCTCAGGAGAGATACCATTGATATTATATCAGTAGGAGTGCAAGTATAGCACAGAGTCGTGCAATGTGTGCGCAGGCTGAGGAGAGTCTTAGAATTTTCCAACCCAAGTGAGTGGTTGAATAAACTTTGTCGCAAAGAGTGCGTGGAGTTGGATTTATCAGATAATTAGATATTTTCATGAAGGCTGCAAGGAGTGTGTGCGAGATTCTTTAGAATCCCAGAATTTGCAGCAAGAATCAAGCTCGAGAAGGATAAAGACATGAATGAGTTTGAAGGAAGGATGAGGGTTGAATTCACCTCGTAGAAACAAGCTCAGAAGGGTTGACGTCGAGTTATTTGGACGGTATCCATTGAGAGCCACGACAGATGGTACAAATTCCTAAAGGGAGAAGTGTCAATATTCGTGGATCATTGGATCCAGTAAATCTGTGAGGAGGATAAGGGTCAAGAGTCATTCTACACTTGAAATCTTAGGAGGGATAGTAATGCGTCGATCTAAGGGAATATCGAACTGTTGATTCCTTTCGTGTGAAAAATAAATCGAGAATCAGGAGCTAGAAGGGAGAAGGAATTCAACTTCCAAAGTCATGAATCGTGAATTTATGATTCGTGAAAAGAGGATATGGACCGTTGATTTGAGGTAAGTGAAGTCGAGAGTTCAGACCTCGAGTGAAGGGAGGAGAGCTACTTCATGAGTTCCCAATACGTGAAGTCCCGTAGTGCTCCGAAGTTGGGCCCCAGGCCATAACTAGAGGTCACATCAGTGGAAATAAAGGAAAGGAACTAGCGATAGCTAAGCTCTAGTTCGGAGTTGGGGGATTATAAGAGTCAGGGTGTCTCGTAGCAAAACACCTGAAGTCCCAAAGTGGCAAAGCATCCTTTTTGGGTTAGCGTGCAGTCACAGCTAGAGGTCACGTGGAGAGAACTTTGCACCCGATTCTAGTACATGTGGGTGAAGTTCACGAGGACCTGTGTTTTTGTAGAGGTTCCAGCAGGGACCCGAAGAGATTCCCCAGCTCACAGGAAGAAGAAGATCCATTGACCGGGAGGTCAACAGACCCTGTTGAGGTAGGGGTTCTGCCTCAGAAAGGTATTTGAGTGGATTGCCATCATTTATCAGTGACAAAATACAGTATGTTGATCCGAAAATATTGGAGGAGACCATAAGGCGAGATAAATGCCTATATGATAAAGAAAAAACAAGTCCAACTTTCCAAAAATCTTGGGAAGACAAAAAAAAAATCAAAATGGATCAGAGGAAGAAGAGAACTAAGCCACCATTCTTCAGAAATAATCCTCAGGGACAACCAACTTCTAGAGAGCCCAAAACGATTGAGACAAGGGGTCAAAGGCAAAGGAAACCACCTATTCAATGTTGGGGTTGTAAAAGAGATCATATGTTCAGAGATTGTCCTCACAGATGTGAAGAAGTGAGGATTGTTCACAATGTACAACAAGTTGAAACGATGGAGGACATGGGCATAAATGTAGCAAGGATCTATGCATCCCAGGAAAAAAAGAAAGAAAAGTATCAGTCACATATGATTGAAGTGGAAGGTATGATCAACAACCAAACCATTTCTATTTTAATTTATTCGGGAGCTAGTCATAGTTATATAGATACTAAGATGGTGGAAAGTTTGCATTTTACAAGAAGCAAGAATGGAAAATATTGGTTGGTGCAGCTGGCTACCGGAGCCAAAAGAAAATTTAATGAAATGGTTAAGTCATGTATTATGGAAACAAATGGACTGAACACCAGGGAATATTTGAACATCTTTCCTTTAGGTTCCTATGACTGTCTAATTGGGATGGATTGGTTGGACCAATATCATGCTATCCTAGACTATCATAATAAGGAATTTACTTGCTTGGATGAGGAAGGGAACCTAAGGAAAGTGCAGGGAATTCCCAGGGTAGTAACCATCAGAGAAATTTCAACATTGCAGCTGAAGAAATGTTACATAAAAGGGTGTCAAATATTTGCAGCTCATATGGAAGAGACACCTAAAGATAAGGTGCCAAATTGGGAAGAGAATGTAGTCTTGGAAGATTTTGAAGATGTGTTCAAGGAGGTACCAGGACTACCCCCAAAGAGAGACATTGATTTCTCCATAAATTTAATTCCTAGAGTAGCTCCAGTGTCAAAGACTCCTTATAGAATGAGTACACCAGAGTTGAAGGAGTTGCAAATGCATCTTGAAGAACTTATGAAGAAGGGGTATATACGCCCAAGTGTGTCACCTTGGGGTGCCCTAGTATTGTTTGTGAAGAAGAAAGATGGGACATTAAGATTGTGCATTG
>SNQJ01S0172047.1:0-20467 GCA_010110895.2 Picea sitchensis
TTGAGCAATTTTTGAAGTTCTTCCTTGAGGATTTCTCTTAAATTTGGGTTCATTCGTCACTGAGGTTGACAGATTGGTCGACAATCTTCCTTAATATATATTCTATGAGTACATAATTCAGGGGAGATTCCTTTCATGTCTGTTTAATCCCATGCGAATGCTTCTTTAGTTTCCCGAAGTAACTTCATTAACTGTTGTGTTTCAGCATCTGTCAAATGAGGGTTTATATTTAATGTTTTGCCAGGTTCAATTTCGACTGGTATGATTTTGGAGAAGATTGTTTTAGGTGCTTGAGGTGGGCTTCCCGAATTGAGGTTTTCTGGATTATCAGACTCCAATAGTGAAGTTAATTGATTATGAATTTGTGGAGTGACAGAGGAGGGCTCACAAATAAAATTATTGATAATTTCATCCTCAGTAGAGTCTTTTAGGCTTAAAGCTTGTCCGATAGTCAAAAGAGGTTGAGTAGGTTGATCCTCAAAATCTACCCATACAGAATTATCATTATTAGCCAAGGGTGTAGCATGAGGATAGAGTGTAAGCTGCTTAGTTTCATAACCGTTTGAAATTGTCATTGACCCTGATCTACAGCTGATAAAAGCATCTGCTGTGGCTAGCCACGGTCTACCCAGAATTAGAGGGTGCCCCCCCAACTTTGTTTTGGGTTGCAACACTGTAAAGTCAACTGGATAATTCCAGGATTCCACAGAGATACTGAGGTCTTCGATGACTCCTTCTGGTTTAATTGTGGATCGATCAGCCAATTCTAGGATAGTTGGGGTCTCTCTGACTTCATTTTGTAATTGTAGCAGTTGTAAGGTTTCTAAAGTCATGATATTGATGGTTGCACCTAGGTCTCCCAGGACTCGAGGGATTATCATTTTTCCAACTTGTACTGTAACAGTAGGGTGGCTAGGATCACGATATTTGACTGGGGGAGTCTTTCCTGACATTAATGCAGACAGATCTCCCATAACATGGACTGTAAGGGGATCCTTAGTTTTCCTACCAGGCTTTTTAACACAGATATCTCGCATTGTCCTAGCATAGATAGGTACGTCACGGAGTGCTTGTAGTAGAGGAATTTTAACATATAAATTTTGTAATTCCCCTAGAATATTAAAGGCTGGTGGTTCAGGTGTTTTAGTTAAGGCTAAACGCTCAGGAAATGGTGGTGTTGCTGTTTCAGCAGCATTGTTAGAGGTGTATTGTACCTTTTCAGGTACATCATGCTCTTTTGTTTCCTCTTTATCAGAAGAGGTAGCATCAGCTATGGTAGGTTCCACTATTCTCCCAGATCGAAGATGAATATCGTTGCATTGTGCAGGGAGAAGGGAAAGTGTAGGCTAGTTATAAATATCAATGCACTGCACAACTTTATTATTCTGGTTGGGGTTAGGTTGTACAGGTAGCTGTGGTCTCATCGTTTGATTGTTTTGAGGAGTACCTGCTGGTAAGGAGAGTGGTTGTGAGAATTGAGGTAATTGGTTTTGAAATGGGGGTTGTTGTCCTCTCCAATTTTGATTCCATTGATTCTGATATGGTTGTTGTTGTTGTAGAGGCCAAGAGGTCCACATTGAGGGATCAACAAAGGGTGGGTTATTTTTTTGCATGGGTGGGCAAGTTTGTTGCATGGGTGGGTAAGATTGTTGCATGGATGGGTAATTCATTTGATTAGCGTATTGAATTTGATTGTAGGGGGGGTAACTCATTTGATTGAAAGAAAAATAATTATTCCAATGATTAGAAGATGCAAATGGCACGTTAGAGTTCATACCTTGTCCTCACGGTTGCCATTGTCTCCTTTGTGTCATCAGATAGACAGCTTCAGCTTCCTCATCTGTTGGTTGTAATGCTGCCTTGATCCCTGGTAAAGATGGAAAATTTTGGGTATCATGATCTTTATCACATATTGTGCAGATTGGCTTTCTATCCAGTGGACATTATCTTCATGGGTGCTTATCTCTACATTGAGGACAAAAGATGGACAAGGCTGCTTCTGCTTCTGCTTGATTTTTCTTAATCTGCAGGGTATCCATTTGTGAGGCAAAAGAGCTTAACATTTCAGTTTTAAAATCTTCAAGTAAATTACCTATCTCGGCTCTTGTTGCTCCCCCACGGGCTGATTTTTGGACTCTTGAAAATGTGGTGTCCCTGCTATTTAATCTGTTTCTTGAAGCTCCCCTTGAACATCTTTTTCATAAATTGACAATTTCATCATATGATTCCTTAGATCTGTCCCATTTCCCAAGCATATTCAACATATCCAGAGAGTCATCCCTTACCCCTTTTAATAAAATAGTTTTGAGAATATCCTTACTTACATTGGGATGACTGGATCTTTGTAGATTGTATTGTAACCTTTCTACAAAGTCTTCTAGATTCTTGCAACCTTTCTACAAAGTCTCTAGATTCTCGTCCTCTTTCTTCATCAAAAGATCATTTAAACAGCTCCTCCCTCTTTTCTCTTGTCTGATATTAGTCCTGGTATTTGTTCAGAATTTCTGTTTCATTTTGGTCCCATGTTGTGATTACATGCCTCCAAGACTCATAAACCATTTTAGTGCATTCCTTTTAGTGTTGTCGAAATAACTTCAATTTTTGAGCATTAGAAACGTAATCATAACTTCACATAATATATCAAACTCAAACGTAAATTCATCAGGATCCTCCTCAAGATAAACCACGAAAATTAGGCAATGTCAGAGGGAATGTTTTTCATGGGGGCTGCTCCTCTAGTGAGATCGCCAATAGGGAATCCTAGTGTGGAGAAAGAGTTTTCATATTTTACCTTGCCTTTAGGACCTCACTGTTTCTTCACAGATGCAATTTTCATTGTACTCATCCATGTTCTCCTCTGTCTTCTCCCCTGCTGCACGTGCTCTATCCTCAATGTCTCCTACTGCTTCTGGACTGTCTCCGGACTACAAAATTCTTTCCTCACCCAAAATTGCTCTAAATGAAGGCTTCGGAGTTCTGCTTGAAGGTTTGGTCTTTGGAGCGTGCCAGACCGTGACTTTGATAAAATTTCGTTAATTTAAGTCTTTCTTCCTCCTTTTCCTTTTCCCCTTGCCACCTATAGGTTAGTGTCTGGGGTATTTCATGCATCTTTTTTTATCTAAAGAAAAGAAATCACAAGTGCTTTTGAAATCTATAGCTATCTTTCCGCAATGACGCCAAAATGTTGGTCACTATAATTGCTTAATTGATTCCAAACAATCATGATACATAAATTTTCAACCCATGGAAGTATTTTTATTTCAAAGATAAACATGCACTATATATGCTCAATTCCAAAAGCAACTTAGGGTTGTAGGCGAAACTTATACTAATCACACTTGCTTGAATGAACTGAAGTTCTAAATTAAATCACAGAAAAAACCTCCCTATTTAAGATTGTAAAGACTAATCTAAGAATCCTCGATTACATTAAAATAACACTTGCAATAGGAAAGAACAACTATTCAGCAACCAGAGAACAAGACCCTACTTCAAACAAAGACTTCAAGACTAACACTCTTTCATGAAAACAAGAATGCAGTAAGACAAGTTTAACTCTATCTAGCAGAGAACAACGCCATCTAGTTCCTTCCTTTCTAGCAGGAGCCTTAAGCCCTATTTTGTTTTAGCAGACTTGAGAAATTGAGGTTTACAGAGAACAGATAACTGATCCCTTCCTTTCTGAGCAGGACCCTTTAACCCAATTCCTGGCTACCACACTTGCAAGAATGATGGAAATCTACAGAGAACAGATATTTCATTCCTTCCTTTCGAAAGCAGAACTCAACTAATTCCTTTGGCTATTAGCACGCTATGTATAAATGAAATCTACGAAACAGATGTTCTGATCCTCTCCTCACGCCAGAACCCTTAACCAGCCTTCAGCTAAAGTACACTTGCGTAAGTAAATGAAATCTGATGAGAGCAGATGTTCTAACTTTCCCTGCCCGAAAGAACCCTAACCTACCGGCTAGCACACTTAAGTAAATGAAATCCACAGAGAACAAGATAGTCCGATCCCTTCCTTTCTAAGAACGAACCCTAAGCCCTATTTCTGACTAACACACTCGCAGAAATTGAAACACAGAGAACAGATATTCTCGATGCCTCTCATTCGAAAGCAGAACCTTTAACCTTGTCTCTGGCTAGCCTCATAAAAATCATCACACAAGATTGTTAATAAAAGAATTAATAATTTCATTCAATAAACCAAGACAGAGTCAGCAGTGTTTCAAAGAAATAAATTCATTAAAAGCAAAGGTTTCAAAGAAACAAAAGTTAATCAAAGCATAAACAGATATTGTACTAACACACTTAAACTAATGGGTGAATCTTAGAAGAAGGTAATCTTCTTCTGGCCACAAGATTCCCCGAAATGAGAAATCTAGAGACTCGACACCAAAGCGCCTTTATTCATCCGCTTTCAAAATATCATATTACACCGAAATGGAATGCCCCTCTTCTCCGAGCTTCAATACATAAAACTTTGATCTCTCGAATGATGATTTCCTCTTATTTAAAGAGGGAATCGCTTCGATACAATAATTTACAATGTATATCTAAGTCCCATCCTTAGTCGGATCTACTTTCTAAACCAAAACAGGATGTCCTAGTCTCACTTTAAACATAATTCTATTACATGAGCTGAATGAGGTATTGTTGTTACGGGTGGTGTAACAACTCCTTTCATCGATGTTGGCCGAGTGTTGTTTTAGCATCACACCATGAAATAAGTTTCAATATCATGGACACCATGCCCCAGGCTTCCGCATTCTTGTGTAGGAGTTTTAATAGCTAGAGCTTTATAATGACCGTTGATTGTAATTTAGATTTCCTTTGTGTTTCAAAGATCGCTTGGCCCCGCGTTTCTCTATGTTCAACATTTGCAACTCGATCTGTAATGTCTTGTTTCAAAGATTCCATGAATTTCGACCAGAGTAGCAAATTGTGGTTTTGTAGCATCTTGACCTCACTATATAGTATTCAGAGCCAAAGATTCAAGCACTCCTGGACCGTGAGTAGAAGCTCCGTTTCAAAGATCGCTCAGAGCCAGCAACAATCTAATTTTGGACAGTTCTTTGTTTCAGCAGTAGGCCTCAAGTGCTAATCTGCACTTTTGAACACTTATGCATTTCTAATCAATGGTCAAGTACGAGTGATGTAAAATATTATGAAAACAAGATTAAACGACGTATAGTAATGAGAAGGGACGTTGTATACCTTTGGGATGATCAGATAAAGTGATAGTATGAGTCTAAATATGGGTGATCAAGAGTATAATAGTGGCAAAAAGTATAGGCAAAAAGGTACATTGTGTGGTCCTAACAGTAGCTATCTCTAAGAAGAGATCTGGCTATTATGCACATCCATCTAAGAAGAATGAATTACAATGAGGCTCTAGAGGCCTTTTTGATATTACTCATGAATTCCAAAACCCTAGACATCCAAAAACCTAACCCTAGGAGGTGAAATGTCAAAAATCATGTAGGCCCCTATGGGTAAGTTGGTACCTCAACTTCTTGGGGTCATAATGTTTGCATACAACCTCCGTTTTAGGTGCATGATAGTCCATTGGAAAGGTATTTAAGAGAGCTATGCATTCCATCATCAAACTCTAACTATGTCTATAGGTTTACTGTGGCGAGCCAAAAAAACATTGTTTAGGCCTCCAAAACAACTTTGGAAATACAAAAAGATGTTCTGACATGAAAACATACAAAATAAACCAGTTGGATTGGGTGAGAGGCCACCAATATCCAACTGGAAGATGTGAAGGGATTCAAACAACCCCAATAAGTATAAAACCTAAAATTACAAAGAAGTACAAAAGAACGTGTTGAACTAAAAGTGGACAAGAGGGACCAGTTGGAATAGGTGGGTGGCCACCAATAGCCAACTGGATCAAAGGGACGGTTCCATTCTAGAAAGGAAAACCTATCTCTGCTTTCCTTACCTATAGGAGCATGACCCTACTCCTCCTTTTGAATCTTGAGGTAGTCGGTAAGCACACCAGAGAGTTGATCATTGCACGGGGGTTCGAAATTAGAGCACAACTGTTATCTTACCAGAGCATTAAACAACGCCTTCTCTATTCGATTTTCGTGTGGAGTGGATGCATGCGGGATGTTAGTAATTTCCTTTTTGTTTCAAATCCCAAGCTGGAGGCACGCGCATCCTTTGATCATAGTTTTTAGTCCAAGTTTCATGTTGACAGTTTCTCCATGTGGAATTTCTCCTCAGATCTTGTCCCACATTGTTTTTGAGTTCTCCCTATGGTGATGTGCCACAAAATCTATCCTTTAACCCTTAACGAGTTACCTATGTGGTGGGTTCCATGGAGTTCATCCAATGATTCATTTGAGTCCCTCTTCACATTTTTAATGCTCCCCTCTCCCTTTTCAAAATTTTCTTCTTTTCTAGCATTAAATTCGTCCAGTGCGTGTTGTTAATCCTCTTAGCGGGGATTTAGATGTGAGATTGAGTTGAATATTCAAACGTTTGTGGTTGATTATGTATGTGTCTATTTTCTCTCGTGCATGATCCATATTAGTATGGCCTCCATTTAATTATTACCCTAGCTACATGCAGTCGGCGACAACTACTACATCTGGACAATGAATACTAAATCTCTATGTTGCAGACAATGCTTAGCATAGCTACAAGCGCTATTGGTTTATGATTGTACCTATGTAGTTTTCGGCTTGGTTTTGCGATGTTATTAGAGTTCTTTTTGAACATAATTTTGGGTTGTCAATTGATAACAGTAACTTTTTAACTTTAGGATTTTGATTATATACTTAGATATATATTTTATATTTATGCAATTTTGAACTGATAATGGTATAAATTCCCTTAGAAAAGATAAAATTAGGGTTTTCTTTTGAGGATAGAAGATGAGGGCTATCAGCCTCCTCACCAACCTTTTCATGGGTTGTGCGAAGTATTGAGATTTCTTTAGATGCTACTTTGATGGATTTATTAAATCACATCAACATTGGGGATTGTATCCCTTATTTATAATGCAACAAGGATATTAATAACCTAGTCTTTCCATCCCAAACTGCCTTCGTTAGTGATTAATTTAACTCCTTTGATTAAACGTTAATGGAAATGGAATGACTAAGGAACCTTGTGCGTTATCATTCATTGGGAGACGCTCCAGATGCGCAACCTCGAGCAAGATAAAAAGTATTTTTCTTGTACCCCTTTTTCCATCGCTACACAAGGTATTGCATAAAATTGGTTATATCACCTTCTCGCAGAATTAAATTCAGTAAAAAGTTTCCTTGGAGGCTTGAATAATATTGACGTATGATCGATTGACTACTTAGAGTTCCATTGTGGAATGGATTATAATAGTTTACTCTTGCTCCTTGGATAATTAATGTTGATTAATGATGGTCTTGGAAATTGATTTCTTGCATCATGAATTTAATGTTTATGAATGATTAAGCATTTGGATTTCCTTGCGCCATGATTTAATTGATAGTTATATTGCGTCATGAATTTAATGTGATGTATATTTTTTTGAAGGATGGATTACTTGCACCTTGGAATAAAACTAATGATCCTCTTACACCTTGAAATTAATGTGGTTAAATTATTTGTGTGCATGAAATGAACTGGGTGAATAAATAGGTTCTCTTGCACCAATGGAGTAATGTTGATGTGTGATTAAACAAGTTTTTAGATTGCATTTCCCTTGGAGTTATGTTGATGATTAAATGCTTAAATGATTAGCCTTCATTCCACACATTGAATGATGTTTATTTATGTTTAATTTGGAAATTAGATCACATGTGCACCTTGAGATAATGTGGATTGTTGTTGAAGTAAATGGTAGATTACTACCATGTCTTGAAGTAAAGTATATGTCTTCTTTGCACCTTGAAAATAAATGGCAGATGATTACATTGTGCCTTAACTTATGTAGTTGCACGATTGACATAGTAATCAAATTTTCTTGAACCATGGAAATTATGTGATGTGTGATTGGTTATTAGAACACTATTGCGTAATTTATTATCATTGATAGTGTTGATACAAATAGTTGTTTTTTCATCTTGATTATGTTAGTGGGATGTAGGCAACTCCTTGTTCCTCAGAACAGTCTCCATCCATGAGAGCTTAAATGGTTAAAATCAATTGGAACATGGGCTTGAGCGTTGCTTGTGTGTCCTGGAGGTCCTAACCATGTAGGGTAGGTTGGGCGGGTAGTTTCTTATATTCTTTATCTGATTGAATGTTCGTAATTTATTTAACGCTTCATGATGTGCTAAACCGCGATGCCATTTATGTTTGTGTGTCACTATCCTTCATTGACACATTGATTGCGTTGCTATTTATTTCAATGGTGAGTAGGGGGTGATGTTGTTAACTTGTGTCCTTATTCATTTATGATGATGGTTGATTTTATGTTGTTACTAAATTGTGGATACGTCGGTTGTGACATGATTGATTTTTAATGCTTTAAATTGTTTCATTAGCATGTTGGACGATGTGTCAATGGTGTAGTTCTTACTTGTGATGTATATTTCCTAATGCGAAAAAAAAAATTACCTGTTGTGTGTCGTGATTTTGTTGTCGTAACGACGGGTTTGTTACATGTGGTATCGAAGTGGGTTCAACTCTGCAATTGTGGATATTCACACCTTCCACTATATTTTACACTCGATTAATAGCTTAGTGCTAATTAAACTATTAACATGTCCATGTAGTGGTAATGGTTAGAGGACGCCTCATAGGTTCGCAACGTGGTGCTAAGGAAGGAGGTAAGATGCCTCCAGCATCTCCCACACCAGAGGGGTCTTACCTGAAGGAGGAGAACAAGTATTGGGCATTAGCACATTGTTGTGCAGGATGCAGTTGCTCTGATGAGGTCCTTTCAGAGGATGTATGAGTCCTTGGTTACTAACTAGATAGAGAAGAGTCATGGGGTGCCTGTACCCCTCTGAGGGTTCACATTGCACCCCAGCCAGTACTGGTAGAGTGCATGAGGGGACTTGAGAAGGTAAAGTGTCCCGATTTCATCGTTCGCGGCATGGTTGGAGAACATGGAGATGTGCTTCTCACCTTGCGATTACACCTCCAACATGAAGGTCCACGTAGCAGTATTTCAGCTGAAGGGGAGTGCTCTTCCATGGTGGAAGACACTCCTACCTCAACTAAACATGGCTGTCGGAGACGTATCATATGAACTATTAGAGGAATGGTTCCGGGAGAGGTATTTGACATAGGAATTCATTGAGAGCCAACTCAATGATTTCAATACCTTACGACAGGGTGGTCATATCGGGCCGGAGTATGAGGCCAGATTTAGGGAGCTACTTCGGTATGACCCGCATCTGAACACAGAGAAGTTAAAGGTGAGAAAGTTTTGTTCAATATTCACTCCAACATTTGTGCGAGGGTGAGGATACTAATGCATAAGGTGTTGAACAATGCAGTCCAGGAATCCCTCATAGCTGAGGAAGAGCTGACAGCAAGGAATAGGGTAGGAATATTGCATGTCCGACAAGAACACGACATATGCATTACAACAACATCGCTCACAATAGTATTTGTTAGGCCAGTTCAACAGAATAGACCATAAGCTTAGGCTGGTAGGCCAACAACTTCTACTTCGAGGACCAGGAATACTATATCAAACACCGGATGTTGGACATATGGAGAGCCACAATACCAACGATTTTTCGGTTGAGAGGGCCAGAGCGGCCGGATCAACACGACCCACGACGGTTGGATATTTGAATGAGGCAAGGATCAAAAACCCGTATTTGTTTCCAAGTATAGACAATTTTCTTGATCAAAGGAAAGGAACGACGATGTATTCAAAGTTTGACTAGAGATCCGATTATCACTAGTTACAAATTAAGGAGGAATATATTCCTGAGACGACATTCCAGACGCGGTTCAGACACTATTAGTTTACCGTTGGCCATGAGGAGGGGAAAACGCCCCAGGGGTATTCATGAGATTGATGAATCGGGTGTTCCATGAATACTTGGATAAGTTTTTTAAAGTATTCATTGAAGACATTTTGATATATTCTCGGATGATGAAAGAACATGACAAACCTTTATGATTGGTACTACAGTGTTTACGAGAGAACAAATTACGGGAAGTAGTCACAATGCTATGAAGGATTCAATGCTTATGGCATGTTATCTCTGGCGAAGGTATATCTATGGATCTAGCAAAGGTGGAGGATATTATGGAATGGACCGCACCGACGAATGTACCAAAAGTACATAACTTCATGGTTTTAGCGGGATATTATTGACAGTTTGTCGAAGGTTTTTCAAAGATAGCAAACCCAATTATGGAATTGCAAAATAAAAATAAGAAGTTTGTATGGACCAAGAAATGCGTGGAAGCATTTCGAAGGTTCAAAGAGTTGTTGACGAGAACGTCGATACTAAAAGTCCCAGACATGGACAAGGAATTCTTGGTATGCACTGACGCATCCAAGGAAGGCGTAGGAGGAGTATTGATGCAAGACGATCGAGTGATCGCTTACATCTCTAGAAAGTTAAGAAAGCACGCGGAGAAATATGTGATGCACGATTGGACGAAAATTCGAACAAAAATATACCAATTTGGTTTGCAACACATTTTTACACAAAGTGACTTGAATGCGTGGCAAGGGCATTGGTTAGAACTTCTTAGTGAGTAATATTTGAGATTACCTACATAAAAGGAACAATGAAAAGGGTGGAGGATGCGTTGAGTCGGAGACCGCACATATTTTTGGTGATACCTCTTCAAATGGATATTCGTGAAAGGATTCTAACTACAACGCGACAACGACTAGTTTAAGGAGGTTAAAGAATTTATTGGACAAAACACCATGTTGGTACCAAAATTTGAGGGATTTACTCTCGAAAACGATGCATTAATGAGATATAATAATTGTATTTACCTACCGCCCAACGATGAGTTGAGATGTTTGATATTAAACGAAGCTCATAGAGCAGTGTACATGGCTCATCCAGGAGTCATGAAGATGATGGCAAACCTTAAACCCTTATTCTTCTGGAAAGGAATGAAGGCAAACATAGTCCACTATGTGGCAAGATGTCTAGAATTTCAGCAAGTGAAGGATGAACATAGGCATCTGACATGATTACTACAACCACAAGCTATTCTAGAATCAAAATGGGAGGTCATTTCAATGTATTTCATTATTGGATTGTCGCTGATGGAAAGGAGGCACAACTCATTTTTTTGGTAGTTGACACTCTGACAAAGAGTGCACATTTTATCCCTGTGCATATGACATATTAGGTGCTAGAGATATCTAGGTTTTTTATCAGCGAGATAGTGAGACTACATGACATACCTAAGAGAATTATATCCAATCGAGGATCGATGTTTACAGAACAATTTTGGACTAGTTTTCAAGAGGCCTTGGGAACCCAACTTAACTTTATTACCATGTATCACCTGGGGACTAACGTGAAGATAGAATGAACGAAACTTGGAATATATGTTGTGTATGTACGTGACAGACCAACATAAGCATTGGAAAAAATTATTTCCATTAGTATAGTTTGCATACAACAACAACTATCAAAACACCATTAAGATGGCGCCATTTGAGTTTCATTACGGGAGACTGTGTCATACGCCTTTGAGTAGGGATTGACTTAAGGATAGGGTCCTAGTAGGACCAAAATCAATCCATTAAGTGGAATGGAAAGTGAAAACGATGACACAAAGGATTATAGAAGCACAAGATAGACAAAAGAGTTATGTCGATGCACATCACGTTGACCGTAGTGATGAAGTTGGCGATAGAGTCTTCTTGAGAATGAAACCACATAAGAGATCGATCAAGTTTGGAAAGGGTAATAAACCCTCTCCTAGGCTCATGGGACCTTTCGAGGTTGTGGAAAAGAAAGGGCCTGTGGCCTTGACTAGCCTTGTCTGATTCCTTGGGGTGTATGTACGATGTTTTTTCATGTATCTATTTTGAGAAATTATGTTAGCGATCCTACACATGTGAATGACATGAGTTCTTTGCAGGTATCGGATGAGGGTGCACTCACAATGGAGCCAATTTTTAGTCTAGACCATCACATTCGACAGCTACGATGTCGAATAGTCGATCAGGTCAAGGTCTAGTGGGACAATTATAGTTCACACTCTTCTCCCTGGGAGGATCCATATGATATGCGCCAACAATTTCCATTTTTGTTTGATAATTAGACATATTATATATTGTCAGATACTTTATTTCTGCATGTATATACTATGAAACTTCGGGATGAAGTTTAAAACAAGAGGGGGTGTATGTAACATCCCGCTCTTGCACGCACATCATTTGACTTATTCTTGAGGACAATTGCGTGCAAGTGATCCGGGTTAGTATATAGTTGTATGTTTTTTTTATGGATTATGATGATGATGTGGTTGGATTATGATGTTATGTATTTGATATATATGTATAGAAAGGTGCTATTGATAGGTTTCTCCTAAGTTTATAGGGTACTTGACTGATTGAGGATGTCGATGGCATCAATGGACCTCCTGGGACCTAGAATCGAGTCAGGGAGTGGACTGTATATGGTTTGGTTATTTTTGTTGATGCATATGTGACCTATGATCAGATATATTATGATGGTGTTTATGGATTGTTGACATGTTCCATAGATGGATGCAGTATGACGATTGATTGCTAATCAAACTCACATTAGGAGTAAAGGGGCCATGGACAACAACTAGATATATTGAGGGAGAGGTGTGGTAGCAGCCCTGCACTCTCATCGTGTCTTGAATTGTAGGTTAATTATTACCTAGTTCGAGAGATCCACGATGCCGTGAGGGTAGACTGAGACAGTATCTGACGAATGTTCTAAAGGGTGCATAATAAGACAGGGTCCTTATTCCTTTGGAGGCCCTTAGTCTCTCACAAGGTCAATTAATGGAGTATTGACTCCAAGGGTTGGACAACTACCAAAATCAGTCAAAGGTGAGTGGCACCCTTAGAGCACGTAGTGTGTATTGACGGGAATGTTACATAGTTAAAACTTGAATCAAAGGTGATTAGCACCCTTGGAGCATGGAGTGCGTCTTGAAGGGAACGTCGCGGTATAAAAAAAAATGAGTTAATGAATCTAGGAGGCCTAGAAAATTGAGCGAATGTTAAACCTTGTAAAATCCTGAATAAGGATGAATTAATTATAAACTAAGTTTATTAATCATATTCCCTAATGGTCTAAAGTTTTTCTTTTTAAAAAAAATCTCTAACTAAGCTTAAGTCTAGGTTACTAGGAGGACAAAAACATATTTTATAAAATAACTAATGAGGGGTGAATTAAATCAATTTAGGAAATCAATGAAAATAAAATAAGTCTAAAGAGTAATTCAATACACATATGTGCATAAAATACCAAATTATAAATTAAATTTAAGAAGGGAATAATGCATAAAAGAATGTGTAAGCTTGGAAGGGAATCTAGAGTCTAGTCTAACTAGAAGATGTTCCCTATCTTAAGTCAACTCCGTTTTAGAAAGACATCAATCATAAATGGAAAATATAGGGAATAAAGGGACAACTAGGAGTAATTCTAGGAGTTATTTTATGAGGGATGAGGGAAATTGACATTTAAATTAATTAAATTATGGATTTATTAGGTCAACTAGGGGAACAAGCGACAAGTGGATAGGGCAAATAATTATTAATTAAATTATTAAATAAACGAATTAATTGTACAATGGAAAGTTGTTAGTAAGAAATTTTTTATAAAGGAAATGGTAGAGGAGAGGAGGGTATCACAATTGGTATGAGTAAGGTTATACTGCCAGAATTTCTTTGATTGATTTTTCTTGTGAAAGTTGGGATACCTAGCTCGAAAAGAGAGTGGTAGACCGACCTTGTGAGGGGAGATGAGAGCTAGAGTTTTCTGGTTGTGGTTGTGCATGGCCCCTTTGCGACTCGGGGGATAAGGGGGAAGAAGAGTACCCCTAGCATTGGCTGGGAGGTACCAGTGAGGCCTCAACGATTAGCAGGCATGGAGTTGGACGGAGCACAAGCGCGAAAGAACATCATCCAGACCATCATCACCGACTACGGTATTCGCATCTAGAATTGTTTTTGCATTAAGTTATTTTGTGTAAACATTTAGATATTATGGTAATTTGAAATGGATTTCTGGATTGGGATCAATGAGTCTCCTTGATGTTTGATGTAGCAGAGAAATTGATTGAATGGCTGCCACTCGAAATCGACTTGAATGATTAGAATTATAATTACGGCCACTGTACCCCAATTTGCCTATGGTACTCTCATTATGAATGGAATTATGTTGATTTACTTGATTTTGTGTTAAATTACTGGTATAGTAGTTTTTTAAAATTATAACACTACTGTCTTTATCTGAGCTTATGGAAGTCTATTCGTTGCCTCCTTATAATTCCTTCGGCTTGCTTTTATTAATAATTCTACTTCTAAGGTTTACTTTTACCAGAATGTGTTTTCCTTCTACCGATGCTTGGATATGCTCTTAACATGCTCACCTAGATGAACGAAATTACCCACTTAATTGAAAAGGGAAACCTTAGAAGGATTTCACGGGATAAGTTCCTGGTTCATGGAAATTGTCTTCCAGTCAGCTTGCTAGATTTAGTTGATTCATCTCTGCGGGAAGGATGACTTAAAATTTGGCCATGTGCGCCCTTACCCTTCTAAATTATTGACGGATATTGGTATTTCTGGTGCGCCCTCCATTTTTTTCCCTTGGTGGACTTTAGGTTCAGCGTTGGCGCCCTCCTTCGTTCTTTTTGAGTGGAGATTTCTTCCTCCAGAAACTGGATCCCTGCAACCTTTGATTGCGCCTTCCTTGAAGAGTTTTACCTGTGGTTTTAGTCTCCTATCTCCACTTAACTTACCTACAGGATGGTGAGCCTGCTCCTCCTTTCGAATGATGGTGAGCCTATCTCCACTTACGCTTCCCTTCTAAAAAGGAAAACCTATCTCCACTTAACTTACCTACAGGATGGTGAGCCTGCTCCTCCTTTCGAATGATGAGGTAGTCGGTAAGCGCACCAGAGTGTGCCCCTCTCCCTTTTCAATTTTTTTTTTCATCTTTTAATTCATCCAGTGCGTGTTGTTAATGCAGGGATTTAGATGTGAGATTGAGTTGGATTCTATTTTCTCTCACGCATGATCCATATTAGTATGGCCTCCATTTAATTATTACCCTAGCTACATGCAGTGGGAGACAACTACTACATCTGGACAATAAATACTAAAGCTTTATGATGCAGACAATGCTTAACAGAGCTACAAGCGCTACTGGTTGATGAATGTACCTGTGTAGTTTTTGGCTTGGTTTTGCGATGTTATTGGAGTGCCTTTCGAACATAATTTTGGGTTGTCAATTGATAACAATAACTTTTTAACTTTAGTATTTTGATTATATACTTAGATAAAGATTTTATATTTATGCAATTTCGAATTGATAATGGTATAAATTCCCTTAGAAAAAATAAAGTTAGGGTTTTCTTTTGAGGATAGAAGATGAGGCCTATCAGCCTCCTCACCCACCTTTTCATGGGTTGTGCTAATTATTGAGAGTTCTTTAGATGCTACTTTTTCGGAGTTATTAAATCACATCAACATTGGGGATTGTATCCCTTATTTATGATGCAACAAGGATATCAATAACCTAGTCTTTCCATCCCAAACTGCCTTCGTTAGTGATTAATTGGACTCCTTTGATTAAACATTAATCGAAATGGAATGCCTAAGGCGCCTTTCACGTTAGCATCCATCGGGAGATGCTCCAGATACACAACCTCGAGCAAGACAAAAAGTATTTTTCTTGTACCCCTTTTTCCATTGCTACAGAAGGTATCACATAAAATTGGTTATATCACCTTCTTGCAGAATTAAATTCAATAAAACATTTCCTTGGCACCTTGAATAATATTGACTTATGATTGATTGACTACTTAGAGTTCCACTGCGGCATGAATTATAATAGTTTACTCTTGCGCCTTGGATAATTAATGTTGATGAATGATGATCTTAGAAATTGATTTTTCGCATCATGAATTTAATGCTTATGAATGATTAAGCGTTTGGATTTCCTTGCACCATGAATTAATTGATAGTTATATTGCGTCATGAATTTAATATGATGTATATTTGGTTGAAGGATGGCTTACTTGTGCCTTGGAATAAAACTAATTATTCTCTTGCACTTTGAACTTAATGTGGTTAAATTATTTTTGCGCATGAAATGAACTGGGTGAATAAATATGTTCTCTTGCACCATTGGAGTAATGCTTATGTGTGATTAAACAAGTTTTTAGATTGCATTCCACTTGAAATTATGTTGATGATTTGTTGGCCCTTGGTTATGGAAGGAAGCAAATTACAAGGAATAAAAGGTAAAAAGCGAGCTTCGCGGGAGACACAGTGACTGTCACTAGGTCGAAGTGAGTAGAAGAGAAGAAAAGATGGAGCGAAGTGTGGAAAAGCAAGTTGTTGGACGAGGAGATCGAGCATGACAAATCAGCAAGGAAGATGGATCGAGGACAACTTAGAAAGTGAAAAAATCCACCATTGGATGTTTTGGAGCACCGCGCGAGAAGGAAGGGAAGTCAAGCTGGTGAAGCCCGAAAAAAGCGGGTCAAGTTGACCTAGGGTTTTAGACACCTAGAGTTTTGGTATCTAGGGTTTTGGCACTTAGGTTTCGGCCTAAGGCAGTCGGTGAGGTATTGTAATGTATAAATAAAGGTCAAGAGGGCCTGGGTCGGGTTGGTCATTGAGTATTGACACGATATTGTTGTTGATCCAGCTCTATTGTGGGAGAGATTACTGTATTAAGAGAGAGAAGTGTTGAGGGAGAGAGCCTTCTAGTATTGTAAGATCTTCAGCTGTGTGCGGAGATCAAGTCCTGCAGCTGGTTGCGCAGGAGAGGGGAGAGAAAGAGAGAGAAGAAAGAAGATATGCTAGCTTAGAGCGCATACAAGAACTGTATGCTTTACCTTAATGAATTATAAGCACAATGATGTGGACGTAGCCCTAGAGAGAGGGTGAACCACGTATATCTCATGTTGTGTATGTGTGATTGTTGCTTTGATCTCTGTTGTTGTTATCTTGTTATTTTCATTGTTGTGTTAGATTAGGTCTATAACTGTGCAGGAGAAATCTAGCTTGATAAGTGATAGGTGCATATTGCATTGTTGTTCTACTAGACCCACTTGATATTCCCCTGGTTATAGATATCTTTGTCCTGCAACCCCCTCATAGCTGCTTCAGGTGAGACTGCATCTGCTTTGTAGGTGTTGCCGAAAGGGCCAGTAGTTAGGGCTTGTTGGTGTGCTCTTGGAGTGAACCTTGGGTCTACCCCTGTGCCAACAAATGGTTCTGATGCTGGGATATGAATCTGTGTAAGGGAATGTCAAGGTGGTTCCCATCAAAGACAAAGATTCAAAAGTGGATAGAGGATCAAGAGAGGGACTTCGCGGAAGTCGAAAACAAAAACCCTAAGACGAGTTTTGAAGATTGGCTACAAAGATACATCTTCACCGACATTCACAAGATCTTCTTTGGAGGAATCCATCAGGAGCTACACGAATGGTTGGCTAGGTTAGCTGATACCCATTTTGAGGTCAAATCTAGACCTCCTGTAGTTTGGATGTCAACGCTGATCCAGGAGGTTAAGAGAGTTGATAATGTCATATCCAAGGTCGTAGATCACTAGTTTGATAGTACCATTGGAGGGTATATCACCGAATTCGTTGTTGACACAATAGAGTTGTATAGCCAAGGCGAGAGATACTTTTTCAAAGGACCCAGAGGGAAATTTTTGCATTTTCTGAATTTAAGAATCAAGATGCTCTTGCATGAAAACCATATCTTGAAGATACAATAGACCAGCAGGATCTGAAAAGGCTAATGTTCAAGAATTTAGACAGCGACAACGACATAGAAGCTGGACATACGCACAGTGGAAAAGTATTTAGAGGGATTCGCCTTGAGAACCTGTTTAAGAAAAACTACAGGGAAGAGGGTTTATACAGTGGAGAAGAGGCATATCTGACAGACGAAGAGCACTTAAAACCCACTAGGGTAGAGGAAGAAGTCGTTGAAGAACTTCGTTGGGAGGAGACAAAAACATCAGGAACTACGCAGACCACTGAAGTAAGTAATATCAATCCTCTTGTTGTTTCAGAAATGCTAAGTAATCAGAACATTCAGAAGCACTAGAGTCCTCAGAGAACTATTACTAGTAGTTCAACATCTAGTCAGACAGGAAATATAGGCAACTCCATGGAAGATGAGATGAGGCTCCCTATCTTTAGAGGAGATGGCTTTGAAGATCATGATCAACATTGGTTCCTATGTGAGGCCGTATGGAACATTAAAAACATCATCGACAAAGCTATTAAAAGAAACCAATTTAGCACTACACTGAGGGATCACGCGTTTAGCTGGTACATGAAGCTTATCAAAGGACTTACGCAACCTAAACCACTGAATGAGATCAGGAACGCACTGATTTCAGAGTTTAAGAAACCTAAGTCGGAGTCACAATGTATTAGAAAGTTGAAGGAGATCAAGCAGAAGGTAGCCAAACCTGTTTGGGAGTTATATCAGAGATTCAAGACCCTGACAGGCCGACTGACTTTCAAGATCCTAGATGAGCAGAACAAAGAATGGTTTATCGCTGCTCTTTTACCATATATCAGAGTTCCACTGATGTATAAGAAGATTTCCTTGTAGGCAGAAGCATTGGAGATCACCATGAAGCTCGAATCAATTCCCATGGGAGTGTCTAGCTCAGGTATGAGTCAGATCTTGAGTCGACTGACTAGTTTGTGTCTGCAGGTCAAGGATATGAAGAAGGACAAAGGAAAAGAAAAAAGGGAAGATATCTGGTGTATCAGATGAAAATCAGAAGGCCATGAAAAGGAGCACTGTCCCCTGTTTCACTAATATTTGGCTTCTAGAGCTGTGAGCCGTTTGAAGCAAGTCACTTTACCCTGTGCAAAGTATGCAGAAATCGACATCACCCTAGTGAGTGCTATTACATGCAGAAGTATGTTCAGACACCTGCAAACCTATACTACACCTTCTACAAGTCAGTAGAGCGTGTTGATAGAGATTGTAGGGCCTATGACCTCATGCATGAAAGGTCAAGAGATGTATACAAGATCCAAGGCAAAGTACATCAAGAAGGAAACAATGCACAATATAACTCCCTGAGAAGAGGAAACTTCAATCCTCACGGTGGATTCAGAGGAAGAGGAGGAGGAGGAGGTATGGGCCAAGGCCGAGGAAAAATAATCTGTTATAATTGTGCACAACTGTTGGTCACTATAATTGCTTAATTGATTCAAACAATCAAGTGATACATAAATTGTCAACCCAAGGAAGTCTTTTTATTTCAAAGATAACCACGCACTATATATCCTCAATTCCAAAAGCAACTTAGAGTTGTAGTAAAGAAACTTATACTAATCACACTTGCTTTGAATAAACTGAAGTTCTGAATTAAATCATAGGAAAGAAACCTCCCTATTGCAGATCTTAAAGATTAATCTAAGAATCCTGGATTACATTAAAATAACACTTGCAATAGGAAAGGACAACTATTCTGCAACCAGAGAACAAGACCCTTACTCTCAAACAGAGTCTTCAGTACTAACGCTCTTTCATGAAAACAGTAATGTAGAAAAAGTTAACTCTATCTAGAAGAGAACAAGGCCATCTAGTTCCTTCCTTTCTAAGCAGGAACCTTAAACCCTGTTTCTGTTTAGCACACTTGTGAAATTGAGATTTATAGAGAACAAGATAGTCTGATCCCTTCCTTTCTGAGCAGGGATCCTTAACCCAGTCTCTGGCTAGCACACTTGCAGGAATAATGCAAATCTACAGAGAACAGGATGTTCTGATCCTTTCCTCTCCGAGCAGGAACCCTTAACTCAGTTTCTGGCTAGCACACTTGCAGAAGTAAATGAAATCTACAGAGAACAGGATGTTCTGATCCCTTCCTCTCTGAGCAGGAACCCTTAACCCAGTCTCTGGCTAGCACACTTGCAGAAATAAATGAAATCTACAGAGAACAGGATGTTCTGATCCCTTCCTCTCTAAGAAGGAACCCTTAACCCAATCTCTGGCTAGCACACTTGCAGAAGTAAATGGAATCTACAGAGAACATGATGTTTTGATCCCTTCCTCTCTGAGTAGGAACCCTTAACCCAGTCTCTGGCTAGCCTCATAAAATCATCACACAAGATTGCTAATAAAAAGAATTACGAATTTCATTCAATAAACTGAGACATAGTCAGTAGTGTTTCAGCAGAGCAGAATTCATTAAAAGCAGTGTTTCAGCAAACAAAAGTTAATCAAAGCATAAACAGAGATTGTACTAACACACTTCTAAACTAATGGGTGAATCTTGTGAAGAAGGTGGGCCCTCCCTTCTCACAAGATTCCCCTGAAACGAGA
>SNQJ01S0172048.1:0-20467 GCA_010110895.2 Picea sitchensis
ATCCATATGCTTATGATTTTAGTTTGTATTAGTTTAATTCTTGCTTAAAGTTTTGTTTTTCTTTCTCTAACTCTTTCTTCTACAGCTGTAATGCTCAGCAAGACCCAACTGGGCATGTAAGCATCTCTTATTTGCTCACCAAGGTGACGAAAAAGGTGCAAACAATAAGTGTTTCAGAAAATCGGGGATTACGAGGACATAAGGTGGTTCGAGAGTTCCAAACTCCCGATACCCGAAAACCCGAAACAAGGAGAAGGCGACATGTGGAAGGACAAGAGACTTCCTAGAGGTTCATGAAAATAGCGAGGAGAAGTACCATTTCGGAATTTCGGGACTTCAGAGACTGAAATATGAAGGTGATAGAGTATTCGATCCTTAGCATATCTAACTCCTGGTACGTGAAATTCCAAAAGGATTTCATGAGATGTAATTTTGGAATTTCAGGGTTCAGAGGTTCGAGAGCCTGGAGGACATAGTGGAAGCACTTTTCGGTGGTTGAAATCCTAAAACCGCGAAGAGGAAGGGAAGACCGGAACATTTGCATTTCGGTAAATCGGAGGTCAGAAGTTCGGGACTCCAGGGGTCAAGAGCAGAGTTGCACGTCATCGCAACTCCTGAATTCACGAAAGCCTAAAAGATGAAATTGACATTAGGAAAGGTCAAGTGTTAGTATTTTGGGTTTTGGAGGTCGAAGAGATAAGGCGCTCAACCATGGGATTTGCGAAATCTTGAAATCTGGGATCCTGAAATAAAAGAGGAGTTCCCTCAAGGTTTGTTGTGGGTGTTGATTTTCCGAAAGGGAAATAAAAGAGCCAATCAAGCTCTCAAGGGCCGATAAAGAAAGATCCTGTGCGGATCCCAACCTACGGGTCTAGGGGGTCTGCGTCATTACTGCCCTAGGAATTTCGTGCACTTTCCTTTGGTTCCCATCCTCATCCAAGCAAGTCAATTCTTTGTTATGATAGTCTAGAAGAGCATGATGTTGGTCCAACCAATCCATCCCAATTAGACAGTCATAGGATCCTAAAGGCAAGACGTTCAAATCTGCCTTGGTGTTCAATCCATTCATGTCCATAAGACATGACTTAACCATATCATTGACTTTTCTTCTGGCTCCTACAGCTAGCTGCACCAACCAAGATTTCCCATGCTTGCTTCTTGGAAAACTAAAACTTTCCACCATCTTAGGATCTATATAACTATGACTAGCTCATGAATCAATTAAAATAGAAATGGTTTGGTTGTTGATCATACCTTCCACTTCAATCATATGTGACTGATACTCTAATTTCTTGTTGTCCAGGGCTGCATAGATCCTAGGTACCTTTTTTCCCATGTCCTCCACTGTTTCAGCTTGTTGTACATTGTGAGCAGTCCTCCCTTTTTCACCTCTATGAGGACAATCTTTGAACATATGATCCCCTTTACAACCCCAATATTGAATAAGTGGTTTCCTTGGCCTTTGACTCCCTATGTCAATCGTTCTGGGTTCTTTAGGATTTTTTTGTTCTTGAGGATTGTTTCTGAAGAATGGTGGCTTGCATCCCTTCTTCCTCTGATCCATCTTGAATTTATTTTTGTCTTCCCAAGCTTTTTGAAATGCCGGTCTTGATTTTTGTTGATCATATAGGCATTTAGCTCTCCTTATTGTTTCCTCCAATGTCTTGGGATCATCATACTATATTTTGTCACTGATAATTGATGGCAATGCACTCAAATACCTTTGAATCGTCACTGTCTCATCCTTGATGAAAGAGACATACTTCAATAGTTCTAAAACACTTCTCTCATATTCATCAATGGGCATACTCTGAATCTTGAGTTCAAAGAACTCTTTCATTTTCTTGTCATAGTATCTCTTAGTCAAGTATTTCTTCTCAAAATACCTCTTGAACTCCCTCCAAGTAACACTTTTCTCGTTAATGTGTTGCACCTGCACAAGTTGATCCCACCACATAGATGCCTTTCCCTTGAGTTGATAGATGGAAATTCTACCCTCTGCATGAGAAGAATAATTATGCAATTGAAAATACTTTCTCATGCCCATCAACCATGTTTCTGCATCTTCATCCTTCTTGTGCTCATCATCAAATGTAGGAGGTTTGATTTTGTTCATTTCTTCTTGTAGATCATCCACCCCATACCTCTTGTTCTTTATGAAAGGGGATGGACTTGAGCTGCTATCTGATCTCTTATTGGAATTCCTAGGGGAGTGGTGGTGATGCCTGCTAACACTTCTTGTTTTTCTTTTCCCATCATGAGACCTGTGATTTCTTGACTTGCTCGAGCCACTCTCCTTATCCAATTTCTTTTATATTCTATTCAATCTCTCCAATAACTTCATGTTGAAGTCATCATGCTACTCCTTGGCTCTCATAAGACTTTCATTATCATATATATGACTTTGAACACCCTTCTGTAAATTTTTAATGGTTTCTGCCATATTCATGTTTTCATCCCTTTCTTCTCCATGTCCATTGGAGTTTGTTCCTTCAATGCTCAAATGGACATCCATCCCTCTAACTTCATATTCCTGGATGTAATTCCCTTGTTCCTCTTCCACTACTTTGGACTCTAAGATGATCTTGATCTAGTTTTTGTTAACTCTACAAAATGTGCAGCCAACAAAACTTTGTCAGGCTATCTGTTTCATCAATTTCATGAAAATATGAACCATTTTGGTTCAATAATATATATCAGAATTCTTTCTTTTAATTTCCTAGAAATTTGAATGCCTTGATCAATTTTCGGGTTGGATAATTATATTCCACTGTCCAAGACCTTTCCAACGCCTACTCACATGGTCAATTCCGAGTCTTGAGCACAAAGTTATGGCTCCATGGATCTAGTTGGGTCTTATAATTTACCCTTCACTATTTTTGTTGTTCTTCACCCTTCAAACAACTTCGTGTGCACAAATTTCAATCTATGTACCCATATTTTCCATGTGCTGCAATTATCACAAGGTAAATCATGCTTCGTGCACTTTAAAATCACTGTGTATCACTTCTCTATCCCGCCAATAACTTGCGCGCACTTTTGTGTCATGCACAAATAACTTGTGTGCACTAATTTTATGTCACACACCAATACCCATCACACGTAGATATTCCACGTGCATCTCAATCGACACGTTGCACCATTCCATAGTTTAGTACGTCTCCCCTGTGCATTAAACTCTATGCACACCCCTAACTAAGCTGTCACACGTCAACATTTAACCACATTGTGCACACGCCAACCAAACTCCTCTGCGCTCTGCCAATACTGCATACACCCTGCGCGCCATTATTATGTGTGTATACACCACGTGCAACTTCTTATTTTTGTGCACTCTGCGCAGTGATAAATTTAGTGCGCACTCCCGCACACCAATATTTTTCCACACGGCGTAAAAATTTTCCGCACGCATCATCATCCCAATACCTTGCTACGCAGTGCTGCATTTTACCTATCCCAAGATTTTCACTACGCCACATGAATTTTTGTTGCGCCAACTGTGCACATTCACCTTTATGCACATCGATTCCTTGTGAATTCTGCTGTAGAAATTGGGGATTTTTCCTAACTCACCATAAACGTTCTGCAGCTACGAAATTCATTCAATTTCACCCTGATAACATCAACTCAACCTATGTAACAACAGATCGTTGTGGGTTGACATTTATGGAACGAATTTCCTCGAAAAACAATTATCAAATTGAGAACTTTATTTACTAATCTCTCTCCAACTATCATGGCTTCATTGTAACTTCAAATTCGACCAATTCCAGGTTTGAATTTGCTAGAACAGATATTAAGCAATAATATCTCACCACTTGGCCGAATTTCTCCATTTCCTCATGAATTGACCAACTGAAATTGGGGATTTTTCCCAATTTCAGTACAATATTGTAGCTAGAAACTTTGCATCTCGAAATTTGGCCATTTTGAAATAACTCGCTTGAATAATTTCACCTCAACTCAACTCGTTTGGCCCATTCAGGCTCAGTGTTGAAAACTTAAGCGTTGATACCAATTTGTAACATCCCCAGCCATTCACAGGCCAAGAAATGCCACTCCAGAACATTCTTTCATTCTCTTATACCAATTTATAACATCCTCGGCCACCCATGGTCGGGCCATGATACACCAAAGAACACTTATGTTCTCTCTCTGCGGAACATACTGTAACAAACCCAATCTCATGCTGAGCTATGCTACATACATATTTTGAACTGCATGCAATTAAGATATATACATATACAAAACTCTTGCGGAAGATTATATATAAACGTGAATAGAAAAATATGTTATGAAAAAGCATGAATTCACATTGAAATAGTAGTAAACACAAACATGCATCATATATGGGAAATACCCATAAACATAGAGACAGTTATAAACATGCATAGGAGAAACCCACAAAAATACACACATAAATAACAATGCAACATGTAAATTTATCACACAATTGACACTTATCTTTGTAAGAATATCACCAACTGCCTGCATATCCTCCACGAACCTCCCAGCCTTAGACCACATTGTTCATCACTCTCAACAACGAGTCACCCCCGAGCTGGGACTAAACTCCACCCGGGTAAAGGGATTCCTAACTAGGCTATAGGCTCATGAACAACATGAAAGACTCCATCGCAGGTGCTCACTCAACTAACAGCCTATAGTCCCTCATTTCCCACATGCCTATCCCACCCAAGGAAGTGTTCCCCTTCTATGCTCAACAGTCCCTTGGTTGCCCCACTTCCCTTCCAGGGCTTCAGAAACAGGCCGGACAGGAAGTCTCAGAGCCCTGCAGTTGTAGTTTAGTACCATCAGGAAATCAATCCCCAACAATTCTCTCACCTAGAGAATTGATCACATGCCTGACAAACTTACCTCTTCAACATGCCACGGGCTTGAAAACCCACTTCTTCAGTCCATCTCCCAAGCTAACTAGCTATGCCAACAAAAACAAATTGGCTATGGACACAGGTTTAGGTATAGTGATGATGGTACGAAGATCAACTCAATGGGTGTTTTCATACTCATGGATGATTGACTGGATGCATGAAGAATGACCAAAATCCCCCGAAATGAACTAAGTCCCAACATTATGTATGGATGTCCCCAACCTGACATTTGTCATGTTGGGAGCTACTTTGGCCCACTTGGCCCCAACCTTAGAACTTAGGATAACATAATTATCCATACTTTATGATTTAAGAGATATTAATATAATATTCCTTTTTGGCTCAAGCTCCCTAGCTTAGACCCTTTCTTAAATTAGCCTCTCCCTTTCCCTAACTAGTGGAGTTTAGTCCCCCATATCTTTTATCATGGTCGGTCTGCACGCAACGATGTACTTTATATTAAATATGAGACATGTACAAAAACAGGAGCACTAGCCTTTAACATCTAGGCTGTCCAGCCTAATCAAAACATAAGCATCCTAGCTTATAATAACTAGCTCACCAGCCTATAAAACATATCATATACACAAAGGCTCCCTAGTCTCAACATCGCGCACAATTAATACGCTGCACGTGGTTTCCGGGAATGTGCTCACATCCTCATTTTACTGTGCAATACTTGCACGTATTATGCCATGAAAGGTGCACCCAAAATTATATCAAAAAAACTCACCAACTTAAGTACATTTGTATTTACATGTACGATTGGGTTCGGCCTTAGGGATATTACACTAGCTTCATTACTTACTTGTGGTTTTGGATGCCCCCCTCTTTAGAGTGATAAGTATGCCCCTTAGTAGAGGGTGCCTTTCATAGCTTCCCATCTTTCTTTAATACTTCAAGAGTGGTTTGGATTCCCAATTCTTTGTCTTGAGTTGCATAATTTTCCCTTCTGTTTCGATTAGTTTTCCGACCTACCCTCGATACTTTGGTTCTCTTAGTGATCTCCAAATCCGGATCCTCCCCAGACTCCTCCTGATTCTCTTCCTCTAGTATTACTGGAATATCTGAAGAAGCTCGGGGGGATTCATATTATGAGAAGGATCCACAAGATGATTTACATCCAGTTCATTATGATCTAGTGGGGGAGATGAATATTTTTCATGTTGGATCTGATTTTCTTATGTTGTTTCATTTTCCTTTGAGTCTATTGTTTCTTCCTCTATATTTTCTAGTGTTGTGTACCTGTTTTTACTACTTTCTACTTCATGGTTCCCCATCATCGAAGACTTTCCTTTGAGAGGAGAAGAAGGAATTTGGATTTATCTATGCTCTTGTTGTTGTGTTGTCATTTTATTTGGCATTTTCTTTCTTTTGGATTGTTTCCATTGCTCATGATATTTTTCTTATGGTTGATCTACATTTGTCTTGGGACAATTTTTTGCAAAGTGACCATATTCGTGAAAAGCTTTGCACTTCAATTTTCCATATCTACTTCTACACTTAGGAGAGAAAACTCTTGGAGACCTTCTTTTGGTTCGACACAATCAATGAATCTAACCAGTGTGTTCCCAATTTGTTTTAGGGTTTCGTCATTCCAAAAGTGTATGGTAAGAAAAGCAAAATGAGCACATACTAGAACTATTGACAACATGCGATGCAGACCCTCCTCCCCTTAAGGGTTCTGCGACCTCCCAGTCTCTGGATATTCTCTTTCTTAAGCCGAAATGGCTCTTCGGGTGTCTACTGGAACCCCTCGACGAATCTACAGGTCCTTTAATTCTGTGGCATAGGCCTTGAGAAAATCCCGTGCGTGCTCAATCCTTTGGTGCCATTCCTCTTCCTGAGAAAACTACATGATGAACATTAACCTCTCTAACTATCCCCTTCCTCTACGAGACCACAGGTTGTAACTGCATGCCTACGCAAAAGGCACGTCACGATTTCATGATTCAGGACTTCACGCTGCTCGACTCTCCTTCCTTTGAAATCCCGGGTCTCGAAATGCCGACAAGGGATTAACGGTCACTAGATCCTCCCTTAGCCTCCATCCATGTGACCACACACCATGACCCAGGGCTGACTCTTCCGAGCGCATCGTGATTTCATGTATTGGGGATTCCTAATGCCATGCACCTCTACACACCCAACTCCTGAAATGTCGATGTTGCAGATATGATGGATCGGATCCTTCCTCAATCAATGATCACTATCATGTTGGGATTTCATGACTTGCGACCTCCAAAGCACAACTTCTTCACACCTCGACTGCTGAAATGTCGAAATGCCAAAATTTTAGAGCCTCCCAAATCAATGAATCACTCTCCTCCTGATCTGACATCTCAGATCACATCGCGCTTTTGCGACTCGCGAGTTCTTAAAACTTTGCTCGTTGACTTCCCTCAGCAGTGAGTCAATGAAACACTGATCGCTCTCCACGCGTGCCTTCTGATGGATGGTTTTGATGATTTCGTGAGTTTTTGTTTCACAAGTTCTCATGGCTATCCCCTTTGACTTATCTTGTCTGCGAGTCAACAAAATGTTGACTGCTTACCACTTGTTCTCCTGACGTTTCAGAACTTCTCTCATGCACCTTTTCCTGGATCCAATGACTTTTGGTCCACGTCCTCAGATCCAATAGTCCAGATCTAATCTCCTCTCCCATGCACGTTCTCACCTATCTGGATGTTGATTAGATGGTCCAGATCCTCCCATAATCTACATTTTTGATCGAATCACGATTTTGCATGTTGCAACTTTGGAAACTAAGGACTTCTGTCCTCAGAAATCCCGGTATCCGATCTCGTGAAATGAACCAATGGTTCAAATCTCTCCTGGATCGAGGGATCCTATTCCTCCTGATATTTGAGAGTTAAATGCCTCTCATCTTTATCCTCCTCGCAGCTTCTCTTGATCCAACGACTATCAACTATTGACACTTTCTCTTCGAAATCTCTCTACCATCCGTTCAACTCCTTAACGATTCCCAACCGAATTCTTTGGCGCTAACTCTCCTGAACTTTGATCTTCCGACTTAGAATAGTTTTGAGTCATTCTAAGGTCTCTGTCTTTGAATTTTTCCTGTTCTCTCCATATAGCTCCACACTACTCCTCCTGAGCTTTGGGACTTGGACTAAGTTAACCCTCGCACACTCCTTGTGCTATCTCTTCTGAGCTTTCCATTGGCTCAACCTCTAAGGGACTTAGCCCTTTTGTGCCTTCTTCATAAGATTTATGGTGATCCAATTGGCACACTCCTGCGCTCGACCTCCTGATATTGGAACTTGAAACAAATTCTCTCTGCACGTTCTCCTTGCGCTTCTACTAGCCTTCCGATGGCTGGTTCTCAACACTTCGTCTGAGTGTTGTCCTGGTGAAATCCTTTCACAGTTATTCCTCCAAAGTATTCAGGAAATTTTTCCCTTTTCTCTCCTTGACAGGATGTAAGTGCCCTCCTGGCAACTTCTTCCTCAAGCATACCTTGCTGAGACTACAGAGTGTTCAACAACTCTATAAGTGTCTTTCCTTGGACAGTTCTCTTGTCACAGAACTCAAAATAGAGTTCCTTGGTGCACTCCTTGCACTCGCTCGATGCCTTCCTGATAGAGATTTATAGAACCTTTAGCAGTTCTATCTTCTCTCTGAAATTGAAATAGAGTTCTTCTCGTGCACTCCTTGCACTCACTCGATTCCCACCTGGAAGAGCTTCACAGAATCCTCAGTGATTCTGTCTCTCTATGCCTTCCCCTGCATAGTCTTTCCTCCAAGGTGTTCAGTAACCTTGAGGCTTCTCCTTTGAGTTAATGATTCCTCTGATGGGCCCTCCTGGCACATTCTCTCCTGAATCCAACATAGAATTCAGATGTGCACTCTTTGCACTGGATCATAGAGTCCTCAACACTCTATCATGTAACCCCTTTCATTCGGCCAGTAAGAAGCCAAACTAAAATCAAGGAACTCATAGACAATGAATTTTTGTCTGTCCCTGTAGATATAAACCTAACACACATCTACAACATAAATGAACACACACATGACATTCATCAAATACATAAACACACAAAGAATCATATGCAGGAAAAAATGTTCTTTTCTCATTAACATAAATATTTGATTACGATGTGTAAAAAGCTCGGACTTCTACAGAGTCTCATCTCTCTCTTTTCTTTCTATCCTAATCTCTTCTATTTCACCCTACCAAAAATAAAAACAGAAAACAAAATATCTTTTACAAAGAGGGGCTCCCCGAGCCTTTCCCTCTAAGATACATACTCTCATTAATTACATGATTTACAATCAATGAATGTCTAGTTCGAATCAGATCTAGATATCCTCAGACTGTCAACCATTAAAGGCTACTCCATCTACTACATGCACAAAGGCATTTGCATGGCTCTTCGGCCTTACAATAGTTATTACATTTTTGAATTTGAAAACTAAGAGGATTAGCACCTCTCTCCTCCATTGAATGTGTGCTGAATGTGATGGCTAGATGGCACGTTGCTGACGTGAAGTGATGCTCCTACATCATAATTCACTGCTGTGAAAAATTCATGAGCCCCTACTCATGAGCTTCCCAACTCTATTGAAATACACCTGGATCCCAAACTATCTTTTGGATCTATCCATCTGCTCCATTGCTTTGCTGCTACTACTATTGTTTCATCCTTGCTGTTATGGCAGGCTTCCCCCTGTTCAAATTCTCTCTGTTTACAACTTCTAGTTCTAAACTCAACATCAACCTTCTAATTTCCTCAACTACATCTTCCAGCTGCTCCAATGGTTGGTTTTTCTTATGCAGTCTTCTTAGCTGCACTTCCTCCTTGTTGAGGGGTAGATCAACTTGATCCCCCTTGTGATTTTATTCATCTCTTTGGGCCTTAGCTTTCCACTTTTATGTAGAATCCAGTTCTACAGTCTTATCACTGAGCTACTACTCAGCTTGTCCTTCTGACATCTTTTCTTCTACCATTTCTTTTGCATCTCCAAATTCCTCCAGCTACTTCCTGGGATGGTATGCTCCCTCTATCTCCAACCTAATCTATTGGATGTGCATGATCTGCACTGTCACCCTTTCCTCTAGGGTTTCCAATTATTCATACATATTAGAAAAACCTATGCTGCATGCTTCCTCCTCTACTTCTTCTGCTTCTGTAGCTTCCAATACTGTAGTTATCCCTTGTTCAACTTCCTGGCTGAAAATTTTGAGCAATTATGGTGAATGCTTTTCTCCTACTATTGGGGTAGACATCAATGTTTGCTCCATTTCTTCTTTCTTGATAGTTTATGTTGGTTGTCCTTATGTTGTTGTTGCACCTGCAACACAAGGTCTGGCCTCAATTGAGCTATGTGGAAGGAATACCTGAATTCCCCCAATGATCAGAAGATTCCTATGATCTTTCTCTGTCAGCACTCCTTGCTGATCTAAACTCACCTATGAGTTCATGAGACTTTATGATAGTCTCATCTTCTCTCCCTTGCCCACCTGGAAATATGGGATTTCTTCTCTACCCACCTGGAAGTCTATGAGATCCTCCAATGATCCCATCTCATTGCCCACCTAGAGACTTGAAAGTTCATCACTACCCACCCGACAGTTCATGAGATCAACTAATCTCTTATCCTCATCATCACTGAGACTCTTCCCAACTTCTGGCTCACAGATGTGAACCACTTCCTCTTCATCTCTGAGGCTTTCAACATACCTCAGCCATATCTTCAACAACCTTAGTTTTCCTCTGGCCAACAATTTCTTAACCAACCACTTCACCTTCTTCTTCATGGGCCACTCATACACCCAATGCATTTTTGCATCTTACTGTATTTTAAATGCAATCTTCTCCATCCTTACCCTTATCTTGTTGAGCTCTTTATCCATCTCAGCCTTTCTCTTCTGTTGGTAGTTTTCTCTTGGACCAAGTTCATGGACTTCAGTAGGCATCTTCTTCCTTCTACCTACCCTCATGGAATGTCTATGGATTACTCTGCCTCTATGAGCATCTCCATGTTCTCTCACAACTCACTTGGCTATCTATTAACTGTTGCACACCTTGAAACAATCACCATAGAGCATCAACACCCTGTCTTCCTTCACCTTTTGTATACAAATGAAGTTCTTATACCACTTCATGTTACTAGAATTTATCCTTCAATCCTTTTTTCCTGAAACATACAGAAAAAATTCCACTCTGATATCACCTAATGGTGTGTATCATAGTATTCTCCTTACTTACTTTGACTCCCTCTGCATTCTGTCTATAGATAGAAAGTGGCTCTGATACCACTTGATGTAGACCCCTCCCCTTCAGGGTTCTGTGACCTCTCGGTCTTTGGATCTTCTCTTTCTTGAGCCAAAATGGATCTTCGGGTCTCTGTTGGAACCCCTCGATGAATCCATAGGTCCTTTAATTTCCTATCATAGGCCTTAAGAAAATACTTCACACACTTAATCCTTTGGTGCCATTCCTCTTTCTGAGAAAATTACATGATGGGAGCTAACCTCTCTGACTAGCCCCTTCCTCTATGCAACCATGGGTTGTGACCACACACTTACACAAAAGGCACGTCGCGATTTCATGAGTTGGGACTTCATGCCACCCGACTCTCCTTCTTTTGAACTCTCGGGTCCCAAAATGAAGACAAGGGCTTAACGGTCCCTAGTTCCTCCCTTAGCCTCCATCCATGTGACCACGCACCATGACTCGGGGCCAATTGTTCCGAGCACGTCACAATTTTGTGTATTGGGGATTCTGGATGCAATGCACCTCTGCACACCCAATTCTCAAAATGTTGATGTTGCAGATCTGATGGCTCAGATCCTTCCTCAATCAACGATCATGATCATGTTGGGATTTTGTGACTTGCGACCTCCAAGTCACAACTTCTTCACACCCCGACTGCTGAAATGTCGAAATGCCTAAATTTCAGAGCCTCCCAAATCAACGGCTCATGCTCCTCCTAATCGGATAGCTCAGATCACGTCATGCTTTTGTGACTTGCGAGTTCTTAAAAATCTTCCTATTGACTTCCTTCAACAGCGAGTCAGTGAAACATTGATCGCTCTCCACGCATCCCTTCTCATGGACAGTTCTGATGATTTCATGAGTTCATGTTTCACGAGTTCTCACGGCTATCCCCTTTGAATTCTCTTGTCTACGAGTCATTGAAATGTTGATCGCTTACCACCTGTCCTCCCGACGATGGATAGTTCCAGTCATTTCGAAACTTCTCTCATGCCCATTTTTCTGGATCCAATGACTGTTGGTCCGTGTGATCAGATCCAACGGTCCAGATCTGATCTCCTCTCCCATGAACGTTCTCACCTATCTTGACTTTGATTAGATAGTCTAGATCCTCCCACGATTTATGGTTGTGATCGAATTGTGATTTCACATGTCATGACTTTGGAAACTAAGGAATTTTGTCCTCACAACTCCCAGTATCCTATCATGCGAAGTGAGCCAACGGTTCAGATCTCTCCTAGATCGAGGGCTCCTATCCCTCTTGAGATTTGAGAGTTAAATGCCTCGCAACTTCTCTTGATCCAACAAATGTCGGCTATCGATGTTTCCTCTTCGAAATCTCTCTACCGCTCATTCAACTCCTTAACGAGTCCCAGTCGAATCCTTTGGCGCTAACTCTCTTGAACTTTGATCGTATGACTTAGAAGATTTTTTAGTCGTTCGAATGTCTCAGTCTTCGAATTTCTCTTGTGCTCTGCATACATCTCCACACTACTCTTCCTGAGCTTTGGTACTTGGAATAAGTTCACCCTCGCACACTCCTTGTGCTATCTCTTCTGAGATTTCGACTGGCTTAGTCTCTAAGGGACTCGACCCTTTTGCGCCTTCTTCAAAATATTTCTGGTGCTCCTCTTTGCACACTCTTGCGCTCGACCTCCTGAGCTTGGAACTTGAAACAAGTTCTCTCTACGCGTTCTCCTTGCGCTTCGACTAGCCTTTCGATGGCTGGTTCTCAACACTTTGTCCGAGTGTTGACCTGGTGAAATCATTTCATAGGTCTTCCTCCAGAGTATTCATGAACTCTGTCCCTTTTCTCTCCTTGACAGGATGTAATTTCCCCCCTGGAAACTTCTTACTCAAGCACACCTTGCTGAGCCTACAGAGTGTTCAAAAAATCTATAAGTTTCTTTCCTTGGACACTTTTCTTGTCATAGAAGTCGAAATAGAGTTCCCTGGTGCACTCCTTGCACTCACTTGATGCCTTCCTGACAGATCTTTACAGAACCTTCAGTAGTTGTGTGTTCTCTCTGAACTTGAAATAGAGTTATTCGTGTGCACTCCTTGCACTCGCTCGATGCCCACCTGCCAGAGCTTCACAGAATCCTCAACCATTCTGTCTCTTTGTGACTTCCCGTACACAGTATTTCCTCCAAGGTGTTCAGTAACCATAAGGATTATCCCTTGAGTTAATGATTCCTCTACTGCGCCCTCCTGACACGTTCTCACCTGAATCCAACACAAAATTCATATGTGCACTCTTTGCATTGGCTCACAAAGTCCTCAACACTCTGTCATGCAACCCCTTTCATTTGGCCACTAAGAACCCAGACTGAAATCAAGGAACTCACAGACAACAAATTTATGTCTGTCCATACAGATAGAACCCTAATACACATCTACAACATAAATGAACACACATGGCATTCATCAAATACATAAACACATAAAGAATCATATGCAGGAAAAAATGCTCTTTTTTCATTAACATAAATATTTGATTACAATGTGTACAAAGCTCAGACTGCTACATATTCTCGACTCTCTCTTTTATTCCTATTCTAATCTCATTTTTTCTGCCCTACCAAAAATAAAAGCATAAAACAAAATATCTTTTACAAAGAGGGGATCCCTGAGCCTTTCCCTCCAAGCTACCTACTTTCATTAATGACATGAATTACAATCAATGGATGTCTAGTTCGAATCGGATCTAGATATCCTCAGCCTGTCAACCATTAAAGGTGACTCCATCTACTACATGCACAAAGGCATCTGTGTGGCTCTTCATCCTTACAAAAATTATTTCATTTTCGAATTTGAAAACTAAGAGGGCTAGAGCCTCTCTCCTCCATTGAATGCACATTGAATGTGTTGGCTAGGTGGTGCATTGCTGACGTGAAACGATGCTCTTGCATCAGCGTGTCATTCTTCGAATTAAAATCTAGAGTATGTTTATTCAGGTACATTATGTTGGATGTATGGGATAACCTGGGTTCTACCTTAGTTCTCCAACAAAACCCTAGAAACCATCGGCCCCTCTGGTAAACCAGAAGGAAACACTATGCACATATTGCACAACACAGTATCACCCAAGATGGCTTATCGGTGATTGCATGACCTAGATGTCTGCAATCAAGGAATGGATGATTCTCATGGGATGTTAGGCATACCTGTACTTCTTCTACTCCAGTATTCATCATCATATTTACCATTCAATTAACCTTTAACATTTATTCTATAGTAGATATCTAGTGCACATTGTAAATTAACTTTAACATATTAATGTATCCATTCGTTCATTAAACATAATAATCATTGCAACACATAAAAATCAAATTTCACACATTGACACAATATTTTACCGTGGTTCACCCCCCTGGCTACATCCACAAAGATTTGTCTTCTTTATTATTCATCTCGAAAATATTGTGTTTCATGCATTACATCATCAGTTTAATAATGGTGAGGTTGACTAGTGTCGTACCAAGATCCATATCTTGTGACCTGAACCTTGGTTACAACTCCAAAACAGACTCATCTCCAAGATTCTTGACCAAAAAATAGTAATTGCAAATCAAAACTCTCCAAGCATGCCAAAGATAAGATAGATCTCCCCTAGCTACCTCATACATCATATATTTATACTACCAAAAGTGGGTTAAAAACCCTTTACATCATAACCCAAAAACCTAACCCTAAGTGGATTAGGTTTTTCCACATAGTAACTTCTTGCATGTGGTTGGTCTTCGATCCATTCATTCCTCGTCATGTTGTCCTTCTTATGCCTTTGACTTTGCACTGTTTTTACTTGATTCTCGGCGTGCACTGCTTATTTGGTCCATTCCTTACGTGTATTCCTTGTTTTTTTCACTCTTCCATATTAATTTAACTTTGCTCCAAAATATCCTGCTCCAATAGGCCCCCAACACTAACCTATGGCTCGTCCCGAGCCACTTAGGGAATGTTTGCTTCTTTGACTAAATTTTTAAGCTCCTGGAATATTCTTGAAATCTCTTCAACATAAGTTTTCATTTGTGTGATTTTATATGCAATATACTCCAGTGTATACACTATGGTGTGTTCCTTCAACATTTCTTCAACCTCCAACCTAAATTTTTCTGTCTTTCCCTTTGTTGTATCCATTTCTCTCAACATCTTCTCTACATCTTCCTGTAGTGGCTCCAACTGAGCCTGCTTCAAATGCTTCTCTGTTTGCACATTCTTTAATTTTTTCTATAAATTCTTTAACTCTTGTGCACTCCTCAGCTTCTCCTGAATGTTCATGGAATTTTTCTTTTGCTTCAAATCCTATGTGGTTGTGTTGTATCTTTCTTCATTTTGTTCCAACGCCTACACATTTTCATCCTCTTGCAGACATGTCCATAATTGCATTCTTCTGTCCTATAAATATGTAACTTCCTTGATACTCTATGCCATGTTCCTGATGCAGGAGCATTGCTCCACCTTAGCAAATGTGCCAGCACACCAACACACAGACGCACAATGGAGAAAGGGAGAAGAGTTGACCCTCCCAAATTTTTGAATTTGAAATCTTATCCCATGGGGATTTTCATTGTAAGGTTGTAAGAGCCAGGCCATACCTTTGTACATGTAGTGGTTGGATTTCCTTAAATAGTTACTTGTAGAAGGTCCAGATCGTATTCAAGTCTGGATAAACATTTATGGAATGTAGCCATAGAGGTATGGTGTCATAACTGAGATAGTGATGGCATTAACGTGATGAAGAGGATTAAGCTCGTAGAGCCCTCTTTTGTAATGGGTAGAGAGGAGAGAATGATGGGGAGGCCTTATGAGGTATTAGAAGTTCTGAGAGAGAGATTGAGAGAAGTGGGACTTTGTTACAGTCTATTTTTTCTAAAACATCTATACAGGCACACAGAAATAATAGAAAAGCAGTTTTTCCTGCATACAATGTGTTTATGTATTTGTTTTCATTTTATGTTTTTATGCATTTTCATGGTTTGAATGCGTAATTGGTGAAGTATTGTATGAGTTTCAATTGTTTCTCATCTTTGAGCTTCCGAGTGCAAGGAGTGCACAAAGTTCACAAGGAGTGCATTGACAGAGGTTTAAACCTCAAGGGAAAGATCATGAGGGATATTGTTGAACCTTCATCAGCGGAAGTGCAAGGAGTGAACAAGAAGAACTCTATATTCAGTTCAGGGAAAGGTATAGTTACTGAGGATTATGTAGAGCTCTGCCAGGTGGGCATCAAGCAAGTGCAAGAGTGCACAGGAAGAAGTCTGTGTTGAGTTCAGTTAGAAACAGAGTTTCTAAACACTCTGTGAGGAAAATATCTGCAAGGTGTGCATCGAGCAAGGAGAACGCCAGTAGGGAGAGAATAATTTATTTTAAAGAAGTACTTAGGATCCGAGTTTTAACAAAATCCCAGAAATGCAAGGAGTGCGTGGGAGATCGAAATGCACGAGGAGATCAATCTCATAAGGGATAACAAAAAGAGTGCATATGAGACAGACTTATTCTAAGTCTAAAATCTCAGAAGAGATAATGCTTGAAAGAGCGTAAGTGAGACCCAAAGGAGTCAATTTCGTGNGGCCGGGATATTTGAACACATACTAATTCTTCCAAGCTAGGAGAAGTATAAATCTCAAGAGGAGGAGAGACCACAACCATCAAATTGGTTGTGAGGAGGAACCTGGACCATTAGATCTACATCCAACAAACAAAAGGAAGCATAGAGGAGAAGAACAGATCCCATCTGTTGGATCAAAGAAAAAAGGATCAACAATCATTGGATCCAAATGAAGGTGCATGAGATTTAACGCTTTTCACACACTGAGGAGAGCGGACTCACAAAATTCCCGAAGTCCCAAATTCATTTGGGACTATCCATCATCTGGGAGGACGCCATACAATAATTTGGCTAGTTTCCCCACCACTAAGTGGAACTCCAATTGACCCCCTCTATATTGGTATGCAGCGTGGTGGAAATCCATCCATTCATGTAAATATGATGCAGGAAGAACGAGTGCATAGGAGTTCAGAATCCTAAAGACTGAAGAGCCGAAGCGCCGGAGAGACGGAGAGTCAAAGAGTTTCAGAGACGAAGAAACGGAGAGTTGAAGAGCCGAAGCGCCAAGGAGAAAAATCACCGAAGAGAAAAGAGATCTGGACTGTTAGATCCAGAGAGACACATGGCAGTAGATTACAAGCTCTGGGAAAATTGTATGGAGTCTCTAAGTTGAGATTTGAGATTCATGAAGACCTAAGTCCCCAAGTGATCTATAGCCGTCAGATCAAGAGGAGATGTGGCGAGGATATGATCACTCCGGGTAAAGTATCAAAGTGATCTGTAGCCATCAGATCAAGAGGAGACATGGTGAAGATCTGAGCACTCCAGGTAAAGTGCCGAAGTGATTTGTAGCTGTCAAATTAAGAGGAGATGTGGTGGAAATATGTGAACTCTGGGTAAAGTCTCGAAGTGATCTGTAGCCGTCAGATCAAGAGGAGACATGGTGAAGATATGAGCACTCCAGGTAAAGTGCCGAAGTGATTTGTAGCTGTCAAGTTAAGAGGAGATGTGGTGGAAATATGTGAACTCTGGGTAAAGTTCTAGAGCAATTCATAGCCATCAGATTTAGGGGAGACATGGAGCAGATCCATGCACTCTGGGTAAAGACCCGAAGTAAAATTCAACCATTGATTCAACCCTAAACCGCTGATCTAGTTAAGGAGGCCAAAGTCCCAAATCAAGAGCACAACCATTGATTGGGGAGGATACATTTCAGTAGATCTTCCACTCCGGAAGATAACTAGTCAGCAGGGGTGAGGATTTGAGAATTGAGATTCCCGAAGGACGGACTCATGAAGGATATCCTGACCATAGATCCAAGAAGACAGGTGGCGACAGATATTCCACTCTGGGATATTTCCACACAGAGGAGAGTGGATTTTGAGAGTTGAAACTCGTGAAGGCTGGAAAGGTGGAGTCAACGACAACCGTTGGTCCAGAGGGGAGATACGTGTCGACAGATCATGGAGATATAGGGGGGAGATGCGTGTAAGGAGGAAAGAATAGCGGAGAAGAGATCCGATAATAGTCATTGATCACGAGGAGCACTGAGAGGCTAGAGATCGATGGACAAGAAGGATTGTAGATCTAGAACTTGCACGAAGGATAATTGATATAGAGAGGGCCGTAATTGGAACCACTGTATTCACAAAGGGGTACGTGGCATCACAAGGAGGATTGTGGGGAGAAAAGTGGGTTGGTTCAAAACCACTCTTGTCCATGCCCACAATCACACATTAGGACAAGGGAACATACCAGGGGCATATGAAGGAAGGGGCTAGTGAAGAGGAGCTAGCACCCACAAACTGAAGAGTGCTAGAATGCACAGACGGAGGGTGTGGGTGTCACAACACCTGCGCTTAAAGGAGGAAAGGGGCCTGTGCATATTTGATATGGTTTCATTCAGGAACCTGAAGAGTCGATACGAATCAACCATTGGAACAATACAGAGACCAGGAGGTTGCAGAACCCCGGAAGGGGAGGGGGGATGCATCAAGTGGTATCAGAGCATTATTTTTGTTTGCATACTGCAGACAAAATAAATATGGTGAAAGAATATTGTTTGATACCATTAGGTGGTATCAGGGCTCAGATTTTTAAATTTTGTAGCAGAGAGTAGATAAAGAAAATACGCTGACACCAGATGGTATCAGAGCTCATATTTTAAAATTTTGTAGCAGAGAGTAGATAAAGAAAATACTCTGACACCAGGTGGTATCAGAGCCACATAATTGATTTCTGTAGGCAAAGGGGATAATCTGATGACATCGAGCAGTATCAGAAGACTGATATTTTCTTACAGATACCAGACAAAGGGGAGACAGTGAAAGGAGATGACCTGATAACATTAGGTGGTATCACAAATGAGAGTTTTCCTATAGACAACAGGTGAAGGATGACAGAGTACTGATGCTCTGTGAGAAGTTGTTGCACACACAATAGCAACAAAAAATTAAACAACCAAGTGAGTCATGGGATAATATGGAGATACTATCGGATGTAGAGTGGTCCGATAGAAGGTGGAAATGGTTACTGAAGGCCATGAGCATGGTTGAAGAGAAGGCCACAAGTAGAAATGAAATCCAGAGATAGATCTCGAGCTAAATGCGATAAGAACAAGAATGGATAATCTTGCATTTCAAATGCAGCAGAATGCTAAAGAGAATTGGGTGTATGAGTGGCCCATGAAGAAGAAGGTGAAGTGGCCAGTTAAGAGATTGTTGGCCAAAGGAAAACGAAGGCTGTTGAAAAGGTGGCTGAGGTATGTTAAAAACCTTAGTGACACAGAGGAGGAAATGGTTTACATATGTGAACTAGAAGTTGGGAGACACCTCAGTGATGAGGAGGAGGAGAGATCGACTGAAGATCTCATAAACTACCAGGTGGGAAGAAATGGACTTTCGAGTTTCTAGGTGGGAAATGGAAAGAGATCAGGTGAAGGTTTCATATACTTCCAGGGGAGAAGTAATGAACGTTCATATTTCCAGGTGGACAATGAGATGGGATCGGTTGATCTCATAGGCTGCCAGGTGGGCAAAAGAAAATTCCCAAATTGCCAGGTGGGAAAGGGGAAAGAAATGAGACTATCGAAAAGTCTCAGAAGCTCAGAAGTGAGTTCAGGTTAGCAAAGAGTGTTGATAGGTGAAGGTTCATGTGGGCTTTCATACCATGTGCATGAATATGATGAGAAGTTAAATACTCTCACCATCCAAGAGGAGGATTAGATGAGCATTCTGATTATTGGAGGGATCAAGATATTCCTACCAAACAACCAAGTAGAGGCCAATGAACATGATGAGAGTGCAACAAAAGAGGAAATACAACCACCAGACACTGTCAAAGAGGAATAAATGGAGCATACACCAATGTCTAACCCAAAATAAGAAGATGAGCATTCATAAGAACGACTCGAAATTTTCAGCCAGGAAGCTGAAACACACATGACTACAACACTAGAGCTTGCAGTAGAAAGAGAAGCAGACACCATAGAGCTTGATGATCTGTATGAGGAACTGGAATCCCTAGAGAGAAGGGTCATTGTGAAAATATTTCACATCCAATAGGTCAAGTTGGAGGCAGATGGAGGAGCATACCATCCAGAGGAAAAACTAGAGGAAGCTGGAGTTGAACCATCACAAGGAGAAATGGCAGAAGTGTTAGAAAATCAGGACCGCGAAGCAATAAAATAAAACAAATGCAGAAACAAAACACAGAAGACACACAATAAAAGAGAGACACAGATTTACGTGGTTCACCCAGTGTGGGCTACGTCCACCAGAGAA
>SNQJ01S0172049.1:4849-25315 GCA_010110895.2 Picea sitchensis
ATTCCCATTTGTTTTGGTCCTTAAATTTCTGCTCAATTTTAACAGCATATTGATAAGCAACACCGAGTGATGAGATGTCCAAAAAATCCATTTCAGTCTGGATGTATCTATGTAGAGCCCCATGGTATTTCAGAACCAAATGTTGCTTGAAGTCTTTGATACCCAGCTTGGTGCGCAAGGTATGAAAGGTATTGGTGAACTCCAGAACTACTTGGCCCCTCTCTTACCGCAGTGTGGTCCATCTCATGTATTGGTCCTCATAGTTGCCAACATGGTAATACTGTTCTTTTACCTCATCCACAAAAAAGTCCCTAGTGGGATCAACCCCATATATTCTAGACTCCTTTGTGGAACTTTGCTCCTAGTAAGTTTCCCACCAATGTTTGACATGAGAGAGAGCTTTAAGGAGTGAGAAGGTGATCTTTTCTTTGTTGAAAAAAATGTGAACAAAGATATAACATTCTAGTAGAGTTAACCATTTTTCTAGGGCTTCTGCATCTATCTGTCCTTCAAATACAAGAATATAAAAATTAACTTGTACCTTGAAAGGTGAGGTACCTCCAAAGTGGCCACTTGATGAAGATGCGCCTGATTCTATCGGCAGGCATTGAAGGATTTGGGAAAAATTCTCCATCATTTCGTCCCTCTGTTGCGTGAGAGCTTTCTCAAGCAACAGATTGATAGGATCGTCTGCTCCATCATTTTTCTTTTCTTCCGCCATTGAGAGTTTCTTGGGTGTGCGAGAGTTATTGTATTCAAGAGAGACAAGATTGATACCCAACTTGCTATAATCGGACCTCGTCGGGGACATGCACTGAAAAAACGATCAAGAGCAGCCTGCTCTGATACCACTGATCCAGATTATTTTCGGCACGAAATGAGATCGAAGATATAATAAAGAAATGCACAGAGATATCACATATATTCAATAATGTAACATAAATGTATCAAAAATGAAAACATAAACAAAGATATATAGTAATACATGATTTCTATTAATGAAAGAAATGTACAGAGACTGTAAAAATACAAAGTGAAAGACTCGCTAGAATGGTGACAACTTATCTCTGAGAAGAGATGTGATGGCTACTCACATTCGCAAGAAGATGATTACAATGAGGATTTGAAGGCCTTTTTACAATAAGAAGGAATTCCAAAAACCCTAGACATCCAAAAACCTAACCCTAGGAGATGAAGTGCCAAAATTCATGTGGGCCCCGTTTGGGTAAGTGAGTACATCAACTTCCCGGGGTCGTAACTTTTGCATACGATCTCCGTTTTAGGCATGTGATAGCTCGTTGGAAAGGTATAATCGAGGAGATTCATTTTGGGGGATAAATTATTCTTTTGGATATCATTGAAAATATCTATCTCAAAAAACCTTCATTTGGGCCCTCAAAATGGCCATGGAAGTTAAAACCTGCTAAAAATAGTAAATTGCCAAAATTGTCAGAAAATTGTTTTGAGCCATTTGGAAAAGGTGGGTGGCCACCGATATCCACCTGGATCATCTCTCCTAGTGTATTTCTCTAGGGAATGATGGTTCATGCTCATACATCTTGACTTCTTTTCATTCCCTTGATCACCCCTTTTTTTATGGGATATGGATGTTGTTACTTGTCTAGAACTAACTACTTTCTTTCTGCCAGAGTATTTATTTCCCTGCCTCTGCAACATATTCACACTTTGAATTATTTCTTCCCGAGCTTTCATGATTTTTTCATTATTGTTTTATAACTCCACACTTCTTTTTGCAGACTTATCATAGTTACAAGCTCATTCCTACCTCTTTTTCCATTAGAATCTATCTTAGAATTACCCATGTTGACATGTAGAGATTTGAACTCCTCCTCATGGCTATAATATCCTTGGTCATCTTCCATAAGTCTATTCCTCATATAAGAACCAAAGTTGTTTTCATGTACCTCTAATTCTGTAAGAAATCTGCATGCAATAATTATTTTTAGCGCATGCATACTATAAAACATTTCCTTAATTATGATACAGTTTATTCTTCTCAATTTATGAAAGACACAATGCATGAAGTCAAAATATGATTCCTTAGACACATTCCTCTATGAAACAAATTTAAATTATCTATACTCATGCCTCATTTTGACTTCTGAGTGAAAAGTTACACCATTCACAAGTTGCAATTCTCCACTCATTGCTCTGTTTTTACTACTTCATAATTTAATTTATTACTTTTTGATAAAATTTTAGTACCTAATTAAAAATTATGAGTGGAGATATGGCTTCTCCTCCTCAAGACCTTTGCAACAACTATTTGTTTTCCCAAATCCGAGCTCCGAGATGAAAGTTATGGTCATAGGAAGTTTAGAATGTTTTCCCATTTTATCCATGTATGCTACATGTGTATTATTTATCTTCCTGCACATTTTTACATACCCATATTCCAAATATGGCTCCATGGCTGTCTTCTATGGTTCATAATCTTTCCATAGACTACTTATGTGCCCCAAATGAACTTTTGAGCAAGGAGTTATGGCCTCTGGAAGTAAATTGGTGCCAAAATTATACACTTAACTATTTCAATTGTAACTTACACATATGAACTCTTTTTTGTGTTCAAGATAGCTTGTTAGAAATATCTCTCCAAGTTTTTTTATTTAAGCTACAAAAACTATATGTGGTGCCTTTAACACTTATAGTTGCAAAAAATTGAACTCCTAAAAACACTGTTTAGGGCCTCAAAATTCCCCTGCAAGTTGAAGACCTTCAAAATTCATAAAATTTTGTAGAAAACAATTGACTATTTAATTATTATAACAATGTTTTAATCTACATTGTTGATCTCAAAATCAAGGGAAATCTCATCCATTGATTTGAACTCTATCGACGATTGACTATTTCTCTTGGATAATTGAACACCTCACTAATTCTGCTAACCCCCGACCATCGACCATCGACGATTGATGATTTCCTTTGGATGCATGAAACCTTTCCCCAAATTCTGCCGACCCCAATCATCGACCGTTGGTGTTTTTTGTTGGAAAACTAAAGCTTCTTCACAAATCTAACTGATCCAACCATCGACCATGAGTGAATCCTTTTGGTGAAATCCAACACTTAGAATTTTTTGACCAAAACCCAGATGAATCTGGGTCGTCGACCTTCCATTCAGAATTATCTTGACCATTGATCTACTCCAACTTCCAAATGACCAAAAATGAATCCAGACTATCGATCTGTCTCATTTTCCCAACTGCCGAAAATGAATCTCAACCATCGATTTGCTAGACCTTGCCAAACTCTAGAAAACCTTATAAGTTTTTAATTCTATTTACAATGAATCTGGGTCATTGATTTCGAAATCAAACGTGATCTCAATCGTCGATTCATCAAACTTTGCCCAATTATTTATGGCATTAAAACATGAATTTAGACCTTCCAAGTCTAATTTATCTTTGCAAATCTGTGGATTGCTGCGTATCATATCTTCAACAGTTCTGAGGAATTTTAAAACTCAAATTCGTTCACGGATTTGGGGATTTTTTTAATTTTCACCATTTTCCCCAAATTCGTCACAGATCGAAATTTGTAATTTAGTGAGTTTTTCCCAAATTCATCACATTGGACCCATATGGGATAAGAACCTGTGTGAATTTTCTCAAATTCGCACGGGTTCTTGTCCCATATGGGTCAAGTGTTTGAACCAAAAGCTTTGATACCATAATGTAACGTTCCCTAGCTGAACCGAGGTTCATTACGTGTGGAAATACTCATAAAATTAAAATTTTCTGCTAACTAATCATGTAGCTTATCAACTACAGGAAACCATGCAATTTTAACTATTGTCTAATACCATTAATTATATGCATATACAACATGTTAAAATCAACATGAATGAAACCTAAACAACTCAACATAGCAACACATAAATCTTTCTCAACATAGAGTTAATACACAACGATTAAACTCACAATGCAACACATAACACAATACAAAACACTTATCTTTTAAAAATGGTTGCGCAACCAATTGCTTGAGATAGACGTGCCACCCAACCATAGTTTTTTTTTTCAAAATCACAACATCAAGTCATGCCCGAGATGGGGCTAGAAATCCAAAAAAGAGGGTGGTCTCTCACTGCGCACTCATAGCTCAGAAAATCCCACAATCCACTCGCATTATCCTACAACTATCAAAATTTTCCACCATCTTTTTTCCTCTTGACCTGCCCAACCCAAGGAATATGCCCCTTCCCTTCTCTCAGTCAATCATACGTCCCATTTGTTTATTAGGGTCGCTCTGACAAAAGTAACCAATAATATCACTACTAAAAAACTCCAGGGAGTTCACTGCTAGGAAAATTACTAGGAAAATAACAACGATCACTTGTTGTTACAACACAACTCACACAGGGGTTCACTCTTCAATCTTGAAAACCTGTCTCTTTAGTTATTTGCTCCAAATACGCTTCAAAATTCGTTCTCCATGGTTTCTCTAGCTCCAATGCTCTTCTTCCTCTTCTCTATTGTTGTTCATGCCAAACACGACAATCCAAAAACTGTTGTAATTGCCCATACATATTTTCCTCTCTTTGGCTTACTTGTTTGACTTGCGCTCTTTCCCAAATTGATTGTACTCATCTCCCATCCTCCCAATAATTATGGGATGTGACCTCTCACACCCACCCTCTTACATGCATTCAATGTTTGGCTTTGGGGATAGTCAATAAAAAATTTAGAAGGTTCATATATACCCATATTAATTTTAGGAAGTGTGTTGAATTAGTATACATGGGTAATTCTCCCTTGGACCCGTCTCTTGGACATTCTCTTAGACCCTCCCCTCTCTTTTGGAATAATCATCTCCCATCTTTGTCCATGTTACCCTAGCAACTCACATCACATTTTATTTATTAAAAAATCAAAAACACAATTTGTATATTACATCGCTTGGCTGTAACCACACATTATATCTACATTAAGCATTAATTAAACTGGAGATTATAGTGAGAATGTTAAACTTAAGACTATACTGGAGATGTTACAATGCACATGTGTAAAATGTGCTCTTAAATGACCAATACAAAGAGCATGTCAAAATGTAAACCAATGTCCAACTTAAAATCTTTAATGCAATATGTACTCCAACATTGAGCACACATGCGATATGCATATAAATCTAACCTTGGTTGACCACCACCCTACCCTTCAACTCTAGAACTTGATGCTTTAGGCCTACAAAAACAAATCCAAGATAAATCATTTTCCAAAATATTTAAAAAAATTAAAAAAAACCACATCATTGGAACTAAACCATGGATATTCTAAGTTTTTTACTTTTTGACCCATGCAATTGTTGACAAAATCACAATTTATATTGTTTAAACTCACTCAAATCTGCAATTTTCTAAATTTCTTACCACATTTTAAGCAAAATAGAGGAAAAAAATACATAGAAAAAAAAAAACAAACATAACATAAGGACTTTGTGATTAAATATATTATTATTATTATTTTCCCTTGCCATTAATTATGGCAACAGCGATCAAGTTTTGTTTGGATATATTATTTTTATAAAATTGATAAGCTAAAGTTAGTAATTAAAGAATTTATTTTTAAAATATTAAAAAATTAAAAAAAAATATTTTATAATTATTTTTATGATATTATTAAAAAATATAAAAAGTGTGTAATGATTAATAATTATTATATTTCTTATATTTATATAAAACTAAAATAAATCGAATCATAATCAAAATTAATTAATATATCATTAAAATAAATTTAAAAAAATACTAAAAAAATAATTCATTTACTTTTAGAATATTTATGTTACTTTTACACCTATTTAATTACATATTCATGGTTCTTATCTTTAAATCTATTTTATTTAATTATATATTCTTTCAATCTTGACGTACTTTAATTACATATTCATTGAACAATTCATTTACTTTTAGAATATTCATTTTACTTTTTAAATCTATTTTATTTCAGTTATATATTCATTGGTTCTGATATTTAAACTTATTTTATTTAATTATACATTCACCACAAATTTTGGTACTGGCCAAGAAGGTATATCACCACAAAAACCATGCGGGCGTAGTAGGTAACACGCCAAAGCTGTGGCATTGCTTCTCCATATTCGCTCACGAGTTGATTTATATTGTCACAGTCGCATTGTTCAAAATCACGTATCTTCATTGTGATATTGGTAACATGCGAAAGATGTGACATTGATTCTCAATATTCGCCCACCAATTGATTTATACTGTCGCAGTCATATTGTTCAAAGTCACATATCTTCGCTGTGATATCTGCATTTCCCAAACTTTCCTTCAACCTCGCTGAAAAAATGAGCGAGGTATGCGTGACAGGAGGCACAGGCTTCATAGCTGCTTATCTCGTTCGTAATCTTCTCGAGAAAGGCTACAGAGTTCGCACTACCGTTCGCAATCCAGGTATTCTGTTTATTCCTTACATTCGGTTGCTTATGGAATTATAACAGTATTGCTGTCAACCATTATAATTTGTATTAAGATTTCTTCTGGTTTGTGTGGTGATTTATGTGAGCATTTGGCATCTGTGAGTGTGACCAGATAATGTGGAGAAGTTTAGTTATCTGTGGGATCTGCCGGGTGCAAAGGAGAGACTGAAGATCGTGAGAGCAGATTTGCTAGAAGAGGGCAGTTTTGATGCAGCGGTGGAGGGTGTAGATGGAGTATTCCATACTGCATCACCTGTCTTAGTCCCATATAACGAGCGTTTGAAGGTATGCAGTATTTATTAAGTGGAGAGAGGAATCGATTTTTTTTTATTTACATGTCGGTTTCCATATAACTAGGGTTTATAAAAATACAGTATTTTATAATCTCAAATTTATCAAGTGCAGAGAAAGATCAAATCACTGTAGAATCCATATTTTTTTTTTTTTTTTTTTTTTGATAAAAGATGAATGTGAAAATATACAGTATTGATAGAATATAGAAAAAAATCAGTATACAGAGGAATCAAATCCATTTGACACATACATTTGTCTATCTTAATTTCATATAATTAGGATGTGAAGATATACAATATTTCATAACCTCAAATTTACTAAGTGCAAAGAGGGATCAAATCACTTTAAGTTACATACTTTTATGAATGTGAAAATATCCTTATTTCTTTTCTATGTGGGGTTACTAAACATGCTGGTTATTTTGAGCGTTTCTGCAGGCAAGTTTTACCTTCCTGCAATCTAAACAATTTTGAATGTGACATTCTTTTTCAACTATATCCATAGTAGCATGCAATGGCCTTTCTTCCAGTTCGCTGTCTGCTAATCATAACATAGATGAGGAACCCCACATAATATGTCTGATTCTTAAATGAATTGTTATGCAGGAAACCCTAATAGATCCTTGTGTGAAGGGCACTCTCAATGTCCTCAGGTCCTGTTCAAGATCACCTTCTGTTAAGCGGGTGGTGATTACATCCTCCTGCTCATCAATACGATACGACTATAATAGCCCAGAGCGTTCCCCGCTCGATGAGTCACACTGGAGTAATCTAGATTATTGCAAGAAGTACAATGTAAGTACATTCATCCCGGTCCGATTGCATAGAAAAAGGCTGCATTTTGCATCTATGCTTCCAATTTGGGTAATTGTAATGTTAGATCATGTTTCCATTGCAGCTCTGGTATGCATATGCAAAAACCATTGCTGAGAAAGAGGCCTGGAAGTTCGCGGAGGAGCAGGGTCTCAATCTAGTCGTGGTGAACCCATCATTCGTTATTGGGCCACTTCTAGCCCCTGAACCTACCAGCACTCTTTTTGTAGTGCTGAGCATAATTAAGGGTGCATACTCTGATCATCACCAAACCTTCTTAGCCTTTATGTAATCGTAAAATTGTTAAGAAGTTTGATATTCACAGGGTTTGCCAAGAGAAGCTATTTGCCAAATTCTTTTCTTTTTTCAAAGTAATAGTACATGTTAGAGGGGCATATCGCTTATATTCAGTTGTATACAGGAGAAAATAACAAGGTATACCCAAATTCCAGGATGGGTTTTGTTCATATAGATGATGTAGTAGAAGCTCATATTCTGGCCATGGAGGCTCCGTCAGCATCGGGGAGAATCATCTGCTCTGCTGAAGTTGCTCATTGGAAAGATATTGTAGAGATGCTGACGAACAAATACCCAATGTACCCAATCGCGGACAAGTAAGTGCACATTTTTTCAGCCACGCCTTAAATTGAACATCAAAGCGCATTAGATGTTGCATATTATCTTTTGGATCAATGAGATAAATAAAGTTCATGAGTTGTTGATGAAGGGACTTCGCCTTTTGAATACCTTCAGTAGCATCCTTGATTGTATTCATTGATTTTAGGTTTACCAATTAAAGATGGATTAGTTCCATTACATGGGTGAAGGAAGTTAGTGTTCTTATTAGTTCAATCATAGTTTTACATTTATTTAGTTATTAGATTGGAAACATTTTGAGTGTGTATGTTTTCACAGTTTGTCATCATTGTTGTGAGTTTTCTGGAAGTAAACTGTGTAAATATTTTTGAAACTTTCAATGTTTGAGTGGACACTCCACTCATCATCAAGGACAATATAAGCTAAGTGATAAGAAAAGTGTGCTGAAGAGTAGATATAAAGGATAAGAACATGAAATAGCAGTTGGAAAAATGACAGTTAGCTATTTCATGTTCTTACCCTTTATATCTACTCTTCAGCAAACTTGTTTCTTATCACTTAGCTTTTGTTGTACTTGATAATGGGTGGAGTGTCCACTAAGAAAAATTGAATATACCAAAAATATTTACACAGTTTACTTCAAAAAATCTTTAGAACAATATAAACATTTTTTCAATTTTGAAACTGTAGCAATTATGCTTACACAAACATTTTTTCAATTTTGAAACTGTAGCATTTATGCTTACACAAACATTTAGTAATTATATATTTTCAGCCTTTTGCTAGTTAACATTATTTGTTCTGATCATTTCAGATGTGGAGCAGAGGAAGGAAATGACGTAACGCACACTATGAACACTAGTAAGATTAAAAACCTGGGACTTGCCAGCTTTAAAAGCCTAGAGCAGATGCTTGAAGACTGTGTTAAAAGTTTTGAAGGGAGGGGCCTGCTGCAGGATCTGCCTTAGCGTAATAAGATACATTGCAAGATTTTTCTTTCAGTAGCTCGTCTGATCTTCTTAACACAAATACTGAAAAGTGATCATTATGTCTTTATATTTAATAAACTGGTAGAACACTTAGTCATAGTTGCTTCCACTACAAAGTGATTTGTACTAACTGAGAGTTTTTTTAATCAAGTTAATTTTTGTTTAACCCTTTCTCTTGTTGAAACACTGATAAATGAGTTGGGCTTATATGTATCATTATTATATGCTTAGTGAAATGTCGAAATCATGAGGAATATTGACATTGGAAAATTTGTATTCTCGGAACTATTTATTTATCGGTTTCAGAAATCCTTAAATACAGCATATTCAGAGCATCATATTCAGAGCATAATTCCAGACATATCAGTCAGTGGAGAGATAAAATTTGAACATCTTCCTCTCAGTGAAAGAAGACAAAATTGAGATTTAGTCATGTACTCTGCTCATAGTTGAGAAAGAAAGTTCTAAATCCAAATGAACTTAAGGCAGTGTTGCTAAGTGAAATTGAAAATATAAAACTTAATTTTTTTTGGTTTGTTATTGTGTTTATGATTTACCTGTAGTTATGCAGAACTAGGTTTATGGAAAACAATCTTTTCATTCAAATTTTACAACTTTAAATCTATTTTAATTAAAAAAAGATTTGTATTTTAAATTGGATGATTTTAAAGGTTAAATTTCTAATTTATATAAACTATATAAAATCCTTATAAATTTGAATAATTTTATAAAAATATGACCATACATTTTATAATTGACATATTAAGGATTAATAAGATTACCAAAATTTTTACATTTTAAAATAAATTTCCATCCTTAAAATCCATTTTAATCCTTTTAAATACTTTATAAATCTAATAACTAAGATAAATCTATAGTATAAGCAACATCACAAATATTAATCCATTTTAATCCTTTTAAATACTTTATAAATCTAATAACTAAGATGAATCTATAGTATAAGCAACATCACAAATATTACAGGGCTGTGTCTTCACAAAAATTAATGTACAAGTGGAACAGTTGAGCCTTGCTAGTCCGTTTTGCAGTTGCTAACATCTTCATCTCCGTTCGCAGTTGTTGTGGCGAATTAACCAAAAAATGATTGACTGTCTAAGAATCAATGTGCCTAACCAATTTGAGTTGCATGTCCAATCAGTAAATTCAGTCAATAAATTTCCAAATTCTCCTTTGGAAAAGGTGGAATTCGTCCACTCTTCCAAGCCTTGTACCATTAAAATCCGTGTATTATCCCACATCACAGAAATTTACGCTTAGACTGTAACAGAGTCCATCTCACCCCTGCCAAATGAATACTTGAATAAAATCTAATAACATAAAAGCTAAAGTACGTGGAGAAAATCTATTCGTTTTTATGCCAAGGTATATAATTATATATCAAAATGAATAATACAAAACATTACATATTCGTTTTTATGGGACTTCCCATCTTTTATATAAATATGTTTTTCTCTATTTAAGAAACATGAATATAAAAATATAATTCTAATTATTTTAGTGAAAGGAATTTTGACCACTTGAAATATTAAACATCACATATTCGTTTTTATGGGACTTCCCATCTTTATATATATATATATATATATTTATTTATTTTTCCTGTTTATTTATCTAAGAAACATGATTATAAAAATATATATTTAATTATTTTAATGAAAGAAATTTTGACCACTTAAAATATTAAAATACTAAACATTACATATTAGTTTTTATGGGAATTTTCATGGTTATTTATTTTATCTCAAAAAAACATGGATATAAAAATACAATTCTAATTATTTTAGTGAAGGGAATTTTAATCAATAATAATAATAATAATGATGATAATGATGTCATTAAGGAGGTATACATACCTTATCCCTTTCAATTTGAACTTGTGATCTCTTAGGAGGAAACCCATGTTCTTAACCATTAGGCCCATTCACATTGTATACATTAGTATAGACATCATATAAATTTATATAGAAATTATCATAAATATAGTAAACTTTGTTTAGAAGATGTACTTTGAGAGATTTATAAAAGTTCAAGGTTCGTGCAAGTTAACTTTTCTCTTTCATGATAAGTTAGTTATAATGGAAATTTGGATAAATAACAATATGTTAATTAGAAGAATTATTAGAAGCACATGAACAACTTATTATAATATGCTAATGCTTTTCTTTCATGACATGTTAGTTGCAATGAAAATCTGAAAAAAATGGATAAATGACAATATGTTGATTAGAGGAATTATTAGAGGTACACAGAGCAACTTATTAGAATATGTTAATGCTTCTCTCATTATTAGAGGTACATGTACAAAATATGGTATAAAAGATGAAAAGCAAGAACTCAAATTAACTCTAGAATATATAACTTTCATGTTATAAGTTTGATGCCATTTTAGTATCTAAATGACAAATTTTTTTAAACAAAATTTGTTTAGTATCTAAATGATGAAATTTCTTGAAGCAAAATTTGTATTGTTGTAGATAATAGCTAGTTCTTGTGCACCACTATTTGTACTTGTAAGCTTATAAATAATAGCTAGTTCTTGTGCACCACTCTTTTTCCATATTTTTTTTAATGTTAATTTAACATTTTAAACATTTATTAAAACCAATAAGACTTGAAATAATGAGGTCACTTACTAAGACCATGTTTGACATTGTGCACCATACAATTTGTTTTCTAGATGGGTGGGGCAATAAAGGTTACAGAGAAATAAAACACCTAAGTGTTTTAAAAGTATGATATGTATATACAATTAAAAATCAATAAAAGAGAAAACAATATCTTTTTCTTAAAAAAATTATTTAGAATCTACATACAACAAAGTGTGTATAGTTTCATCAATGATGAATATGTGGATCATATTTAATAACGCGATTGAAAATGGAGATAAGATTAGGGACCTAGAAAAATGGATTTTTTTTTATTACATAGCTTGAACCACTAGGTTTTTCAATCCAAATCTAAAACCAAAGCATCCAACTCATCCAACATGTAGAGGAAAGAAGACAATCTTGCTAATTTGTATTTTAATTTATAGGAACACGCTAATGCACACATGTTTTTATTACATACATTCATAGCTATGCAAAACTTCCCCCGCCTTTAGCATTATGACCTATGTTTCAATAGGAAATATTTAGCATTAGGACCTATTTTCCTCTCCCAAGCATAGTCAAGGACCCTAGGCCCACCCCCTTCATGAAAAATCACCTAACAGTGCTAGAAATACCACTTGGCACTTAAAGACCCCATAGAGAGGGCATGTGTCATGTTTGGAGGCCTTGTTCACAATTCTTGAGGCCTTGAAGTTTCATTTTCTTGTGCGATGCCCTTGTTTTCATTTTTGACCATGCCCTAGGCCCCTAGACCCATCACTAATGTCCAAAACCAATCAATGGAAATAATATCCCACTTAGAGGCCAAAGTTCTCATAGAAAGGTCCTATGTGGTGGTTCAATGCATCGTTCACCATGCTTGAGCTCATGAAGCTTTGTTAAATTCCAAAGGCCCTTATTATACTTCCCTAACCATTTTCAAGATGAAACGAATCATTAGTGTTACTAAAAACATCATAATGTCCCTTGGTAAAACACACATAGTTGAAAGATACCTAAGAGAAGTAATGTTTTGTGGATTTAAGGCATTTTTCATGGAAATTGATACCAAGAAGAATCATTTAGTGCACAAGGTCATTATTTTTGTCCCATGACCTCGATTAGACCTCTAAATCCATTCTTGGTGCACAACTAACTTAATCATGGTGCTTACAACACCCTTGGAGGTAATTGATATCCAACAAAGGTCTAATGTGGTGGTTTGAGGACTCATCCATGACACCTGATCATGAGAACAAAGACCCATCAAATATTACCAAGACCTCATAGTGGCACCCATACTCAACTCAAATTTCAAAGACTCCCTCGAGAGGGATCATGTTGTTGTTTCTTGGTGTTGTTCATGGTGCTTGAGCTCAAGAGGGTTCAATTAGGGATTAAGGAATTTTGTTAGAAAAAGAGGATTGTAGAGAAATAACATAAGACATATGCGGAAATAAAACAAAAAAGATACACAATATAATAGAGACACATATATACGTTGTTCACCCATTATAGTTTACGTCCACCAGAGAAATTGTCAGTGCTCCCTTTATTATTATCCAACAAATGAAGGGATACAACCTACAACACACCCACTGTAACTTCCTCTTATTTTCTCACAATATCTTCTCTCATAATACAATATTCACTCTCCTACATCGTCGCAATACAATTCCCTCATACATAAAAGACGGTTGAATTCTAGGGAAAAAATACCTAACATAACTGCTACCATCATATCTGCAACCTAATGATGAACGATTCAGATTGAATATGAAATTACAATATTTTACAAGGCTATTTTCCAAAAAAAATATTTTCAGGGACGCTGCCCCCGAACCCTTGCTAAGGGGGGCTCCATAAAGTGTTTCCTCCCCCCATGGACCCCCTGGTGGTGACATATATGAAATCCCTCCACACCGTCAGGGAAATGGGATCCAAACCTGATTGGAAATGGGGCCTCTAGAATTGGGAGATCAGGAAATGGGATCCAAACACGATTGAAATAAGGCCTCTAAATTAGGAAGATAATAAATCTCCACAACCAACAATCTCCCACTTGGAGACTGATCAAAACAACTCCATTGTTAATGTACATGATGGACTATGATCCAACTTGGACTTGAAAAAGTTTCTTATCTTCACCTTCATGATTGAAGGCCAGCTGAAGCTAAGCAAGAATTCGGTTTCTCCTTGGTTATTACCTTTGTTAACATGTTTGCATGATTTTGGTTAGTATGTATATTTTCCAACTTCAATTGTCCATCTTCCAAAATGGATTGTATGAAATGGTACTTGAGTTGTATATGTTTAGTATTAGAATGGAAGGATGATTTACTTGCAATATGAATGGCACTCTAGTTGTCATGGTACAACATGCTATTTCCTGTTACTGTCCCAATTCCTCCATAAACCTTTGTAACCAAATCATCTCTTTACTAGCCTCTCTAGTAGAAACATACTATGCTTCCATTGTTGAAAGTGAAATAACCTTTTGCAGTTTTGAAATCCAACTTACTATTGTTCCACCTACAGTAAAAACATACCTTGTGGTGCTCCTCCTTCTATCTGTATCACTTTCCATATATGAATCAACATATCCTTGTAGAACAATGTTTGAACCTCCAAAACATAATGCATGAGTAGTAGTACCTCTCAAATACCCGAGAATCCACTTTACTGCCTCCCATTGTTATTTCACTAGATTGTTCATATACCTGGTCACAACCCCCAATACATGTGCAATATCTGGTCTTGTGCGCACCATCACATACATCAATCTACCAACTGCTGATGAATAAGGGACCCTGTACATGCAATCTATCTGCTCCTGTTTCTTGGGACAAATTTCCTTGGTTAATTTGAAATGGCTGGCCAAAGGTGTACTAACTGGTTTTTCATTCAATATTCTAAACCTTTCCAACACCTTCTCTATGTACTCTCCGTGAGACAATGTCAATTTGTGAATTTTCTTGTCTCTTGTTATTCTCATACCAAGGATTTTCTTTGCAGCACCCAAATCCTTCATTTAAAATGAATTAGCTAATTTCCTTTTAAGCACATTTATATCATGCATGTTAGACCCTACAACAATCATTTCATCTACATAAAATATCACTATAATATAGCTTCCATTTTCTAGCCTCTTAAAATAAATACATTGATCATAATGACATCTACTATAAACTTGTTCTATCATAAACTTGCCAAATTTCAAATACCACTACCTTGGAGCTTGCTTTAGGCCATACAATCTCTTCTTCAATCCACATACCAAATGATTGTTCCATTTGACCTCATACCCATGTGTCTGCTGCATATAAATCTCTTCCTCCAAATTCCCATGGAGAAAAGTTGTTTTACATCTAATTGTTCAAGATGAAAATATTCTACTTCCACAAGACTTAAAATAGTCCTAACTAAAGTCATTTTAAGAACAAGATAAAATATTTCATCAAAATATCTACCTTTCTTTTGAGTAAACCCCTTTACAACAAGTTTGACCTTGTACTACTTTTTGTCTCCATATTCTTCCTTCAACCTATAAACCCATTTATTTTGCAATGATCTTTTTTTTGCAGGCAACTGAACCAAATCCCAAGTATGGTTATTTACCAAGGAGTCCATTTCCTCTTTCATGCCTTACTCCCACTTTATTTTAGTGTCTACCTGCATTGCCTCTTCATAAATTTCCGGTTCACATAATCAGTCAACAATAAATAATACAATGAAGGGGATTATCATTCAGGGGATCTACTTAACCTAGTAGATATTGTAACAACACTTGTAGGAGTTTGAGGTACCTGTTGCTCCTATTGTTGTACATTTTGATTTTTTGATACCTTTGGAATTTCATTTTATTTGATTTAATCAAGCACTTTGTAGTTTGTGTTTTCCTTTTCCTGTTTCTTTCCCTGCAACTGAGGTTTGTACACCACCTTTTCATTGAATACCACATCTCTAATCCTGATGATTTGTGATTTTCATAATCCCACAAGCAATAATCAAAATCATTAACACCATATCCAATAAAGGTACACTTCTTGGATTTTTCCTCAAGCTTTGTTCTATTTTCTTTATCAATATGGACAAATGCGTCACAACCAAATGTCTTCAAAAATGGGTAGTTTACCTTTTTACTTGTCCATGCCTCCTATGGAATGCCACAATCCAAGGAGCTTGAAGGCCCTCTATTTATTAATTAAACAACAATATCTAAAACATATGCCCAAAACTGTAAGGGAAACCCTGCATGCAATCTCATACTCCTTGCATGTTCTATGATTGTCCTGTTCATCCTTTCTAACACACCATTTTCTTGTTGTGTTCCTAGAATTGTCTTCTGTGTACGAATCCCATGGTATGGACAATAATTATCAAACTCCTTGCTGCAATATTCACCTCCATTATCAGATCTAAGACACTTCAAGCTTTGTCCTGTCTCATTCTCAACCAAATATTTCCATTTCTTAAAAGTGTCAAAAACATCAAATTTTTGTCGAATGCAATAAACCCAAGTTTTTCTAGTTGCATCATGTTAGGGACCTAACCTCCATAACCCCTCACGTAGATATAATAATATATTTTCCATGTAATAAAGGCCGATATTAATAAATAAGTCCTAGGAATAAGGAGAATAAGTCAAATGTAATTAGACCTAATATAAGCTTCCACTTCTAGAAAAGATCTTCCTCTAGATTGTTCTTTTGGGTAGATAGATTTAGTATAAATAGGAGTCGAGGGCATGATAAATATTTTTCTTGAGAATTATTGTAACAGAGCTCTGATTTGCTGAAGGTTGCCCTCTCGAAGAGGCAAGTGAACATTGATTTCCTTTCAATAAAGGTATCATTTTGATGTGTTGATTCTCTATATTCTATTGTTCCATCGATAATTCCTATGATATTCTTGTTTCTGTTCAATATAACATAACCAGGTGCTTAAGAAGTGGTATCATAGCACTTTCTTGGGAAGGAATTTTGGGTAATTTTTTTTTTCCAGGGTAGAGATGTATTCTGACATTTGTAAGCTACAATGATTTGTCATTCATCGCATAAATCCACGGTCATGGAAGCATACACATAGGAAATACAAGATGTTTTTAGGCTCACATTGTTGGAAACCCTTGTAATCCCTATTGGTACCCCTTCGAGTATTAGCGCATTATAAAACACCTATATACATATTGGCCTAGATATCCTGAAACCAGTTGCAGATCAACCAATCAGTCGCGTGACTGCTATAGTGCCATCAAGAATAGAACTTGGGAAGATACTCTCTAGTACTTGGGTAATAAAGTAGTACGACTAAGGGTACAATCTAGCCTCCTTATTGGTCCAAGTACTACTGTTCGACCCTGCATGTATATGAGAGATATATAGAACAGGGAAAACCCTTGTCTGTAGGAACCTTGAAAAAAAAAACCCTAACCCTTGGGACATAAACAAAACAAACAAGGAACAAACAAGATCTACTGTCATGCAACCTTGCCTCCTGTGTTTTGGTTGTGAAATTACTACACATTTCGTCTTGTTAATAATTTGGGCATTTCTCCACTACAGTATTATTCAAATCAAAGTATAACTCCATAGGAGTAAAAAAAAGTATGGGGCCTTCCAACACCCTTATTTGAGACCTATCCCATTGGATTTCTCTTTTCATCCTGATCGCAGTGATACCTATCATTTTTCATCCTTTTTTTTCCTATAGTAAGAACCCCCTCCCGATCCCCTTACTTGTAGGGACCTATCCCATTGGATTCCCCATTTCTCCCTGATCATTGTGATACCCTTCTCCCATAACCCCTTTTCTATGCAGAATCACCCACCCCCTTCCTGTACCCCCTTTCACCATGGCCCACACATTCATCTAAGATATTAAAGCACACCTCAATAAATTGTCATATGATTTTTCCATGGTCCAGAAGGAATTGCGGCCACTCAATGCCAATATTTCCACCATAAATTCCTCCATGAATTCCACCATAGAATCCAAAATGGAAGCCCTAAAACATTATATGGAAATCTAGCTTGAATCCTTTGCAATCTATCTCTTATCCAAACTAAATGTACCTGAAGGCATTCCCTCATCTGACCGACCTTTTCAACTTGAAGGTGATAATTTCTCCACTTCCCAAAATTTTATGTCCAATCACTTTCAGCATGACCTATGCCTTCCTAGAGTGTATGTGAACAAATTTGATGGCTCAGACCCCATGGGTTGGGTCACCCAAATGGAACACTACTTCTATTTGCATGACATTACCGATGAGTTGGCCAAAATTTGTTATGGTGTTCTCCATTTGGATCCTGAATTCTAGAAATGGTGGCAATGGCGTAAGAAGGCACACCAAGGGTATGTGGCTTGGACATAGTTTGTTGCAAATCTTTATGGCCGCTTTGACACTAACACCCATCATTTAGTCTATTTGACCAAGTTGAAACAAATTGTCCCAGTGGAAAAGTTTATAGCTTATTTGAGCAATTGGATTTCAAAACGGAGGGCATGACAAATGATTTTTTCATGGAATGCTTTATTAGTGGCCTCAAGTATGAAATATGTGCCCATGTCCTCATGGCTCACCCCAAGACTTGGTTGGAAGCTACTAAAAGGGCCAAGGAAGCACAACAAGTAGTCTCAAAACACCCTTTATACCTCACCCCAAACCCACCCTTCCTGCCCCTCCTACCACCCCCCTCAGGATCCAAAAATTGACTCAGGCCAAAATGGTTGAACACTAACTTAAGGGTCTTTGTTATAATTGTGATGACAAGTATTTTCCGGGGCATAAGTGTAAGGAACAATTTTTTTTTATGGCTATGACTAAGGATATTTTTGAGGAAGAGGTCAATGTTTCTCATGTACTCGAGCTACCCCCACCAGCTAATATTCATCTGCCCTCTAATCCACTAGAATTTGAACCACATATTTCCATGAATGCACTCACTAGTTTCTCTACTCTCCAAAACCTCAAGTTAATTGGCTACATTAAGAACCAGAAAGTCATAATTCTCATTGATAGTGGTAGCACCCATAATTTTATTCATCGCCACATTTACCAAGAAGTCAATTGTTATATCCATCCAGCTAATAATTTCCAAATCATGATTTCCAATGGGGGTTCCATGAAATGTGGAGGGCGTTGTGAAAATGTGTTCCTACAAATTGGTCAGTAACACCTGAAATCTCATATGTTTTCTATTGACATGTGTGGTTGTGGAATTGTACTTGGTGATGAATGGTTATTTACTCTGGACCCTATCACCATGGATTTCCATAAATTAGCCATGCAATTCCAACATCAGGGCCAACAACACTAGTTCCAAGGCATCACTATTGAAGTTTGAGTAGCTTCGGAAGATATTCTTATTGTATTTGACCAAGACAAAACCATAAATAATATTATGAGATTATATTTGTTAAGACGAACCTATTGTGCCTTTGTAAAATTCATCCCTATTGTTCCTTGACAAGAAAAATGTAAAATAGAAAGATAAAGCGACAAGACGAACCAAACCTAATTTTAGGCTGGCCAAACCACTATTTATAAGAGAGGCTAGCGCCTCATTTGAACACACACAACACACTAGCTCTGCAAATAAGAAGAGGAAGTGCACAAGTATTAGATCAGGGAGAGACCACTACAACTAGGAGGTGACATTGTGGAGATTATTGGTCTACTTCTCAGTTATATTTTGGTTATGTGGTGAGCTACTCTTCCCTACTCAATGGTTAGAGGAGGATCTTCTTCTTTGTTAGTTATCTCTTGGAGAGAGGCACTGATCTTGGTTGGTGAATCTATATTGAGGAAGTTTGTTGGGTTTTTCCCCTCGAGGGTTTTCCCAGGTGTTATAACCCTAAATTGCACCACACATGCTTACCTGGCATCAGGCCAATTCATATCCTTTCATTGCCAAATCATCTGCTAAGAAACCTCTTTGAAAATCCTCTCAGGTAAAACCACACGCGCCCTAACCCACTACTGCACGCGTTGGAACGCTGACAGACCTACTACTACACGCGTTGGAACGCTGTCAGGCCTACTACTCCCGCGCTTACCTAACAAATCACAAAAACAGGAAAGTTGTCGACGGGACAAAAAGCTATGGGTCAGTTAACTGAAAATCCCAGTCATGCATGGCCGAGAGTTTGTCCAAAACCCTAGCTCCTTCTAGCTTATAAAAGAAGGGGTAGGGGTACTATTTGGAGGAGGAAAAAGATAGCGAAGAAACTCTACCCAATTGCTGAATCCATTTGTCCCAACCCTTTAGCCTTTCCTCAAGCCTAAGGAGAATTAACGCAAATCAGTTGGAGGAAAAAGAAGAGGAGGAGCCCAGGATCAGGATCAAGGAGCGGTGGCCGGTCTCGACTTCTATTGTAAGTTGATTCATTTTGAAATTAATAAAAGAATACTTTTCCCGTCCCAATGCATGATTTATTTATGATTTGTGTAATTTATGCTTAATTTCTAACCCTCAAGTAGAAAAATAGCATGCATGCGTAGTGTTTTGTATTGATTGCAGGTTAACTTTGGAAGGAGCAGCACAAAGAAGCGGACAAAAGCGCAACGAAGGATCTACACCAAACATCAGTAAAAAGGTTAGTAGTTTCTTTCCATGCATGTGTCTTGAAAGAGGGGTTCAAGTTTTGGGTGGTAGGTTAAAAGGTCATTTCTTTAAGGTCGAAATCTGCATGCAA
>SNQJ01S0172049.1:26392-40236 GCA_010110895.2 Picea sitchensis
GTTGCTCGAGCTCTGAAGTACAACCATCAGGCCAAATCAGCTTTTGGAAGATGGATACTTTATATGTATATCTTTTTGATTTCGAGATGTATCTCCATTGTGTATTATTTATGGCTACTCTTTATAGTTATTTGACATGGATCTATAGTGTATTTGATTGGTAGCCATGGTTCTATATTATCCCGAGCATGGGTATGCCTGCCTCGGTGAGACATTTGTTATTTTGCAGACGACACCTCCTGATTCCTTATTCTTGGGCTCACTCGTTCATCATATCAGTACAGATTGGTAAAAGATTGGTAATGTATTTCAGCCATCAGATGCTCTTCTGACCTCACACATTAGGGGGCATCTATTATAACCCTAAATTGCACCACACATGATTACCTGGCATCAGGCCAATTCATATCCTTTCATTGCCAAATCATCTGCTGAGAAACCTCTTTGAAAATCCTCTCAGGTAAAACCACACGTGACCTAACCCACTACTGCACACGTTGGAACACTGGCAGGCCTACTACTGCATGCGTTGGAACGCTATCAGGCCTACTACTACCCGCGTTTACCTAACAAAGCACAAAAACAGGAAAGTTGTCGACGGGACAAAAATCTATGGGTCAGTTAACTGAAACTCCCAGTCATGCATGGCTGAGAGTTCGTCCAAAACCCTAGCTCCTTCTAGCCTATAAAAGAAGGGGTAGGGGTACTATTTGGAGGAGGAAAAAGATAGCGAAGAAACTCTGCCCAATTGCCGAATCCATTTGTCCCAACCCTTTAGCCTTTCCTCAAGCCTAAGGAGAATTAAAGCAAATCAGTTGGAGGACAAAGAAGAGGAGGAGCCCAGGATCAGGATCAAGGAGAGGTGGCCGGTCTCGACTTCTATTGTAAGTTGATTCATTTTGAAATTAATAAAAGAATACTTTTCCAATTCCAATGCATGAGTTATTTATGATTTGTGTAATTTATGCTTAATTTCTAACCCTCAAGTAGAAAAATAACATGCATGCATAGTGGTTTGTCTTGATTGTAGGTTAACTTTGGAAGGAGCAACGCAAAGAAGCAGACAAAAGCGCAACGAAGGATCTACACCAAACATCAGTAAAAAGGTTAGTAGTTTCTTTCCATGCATGTGTCTTGAAAGAGGGGTTCAAGTTTTGGGTGGTAGGTTAAAAGGTCATTTCTTTAAGGTCGAAATCTGCATGCAAATCAGACCCTAGTTTGCTAGTCCGTAGGGTATTATTTCCCAACAACACTAGGGTAAATAATTTGTATTCTGTGGATGTTATTCTTTCAATGATCCTTTATATGCAATTATTGTGCTAATGGTTAAAATTAAAATAACATTAATCTAATTAACTACTTAAGATGAAAATTCAACATGGTTTCAGAGCGGGCCTGAAAGAAGGCATTTTCATAACACAAAAGAATTCACCGGAGAATCTAAGAGCAATTGAAGACTCCCATAACCCTAGTGCACCTCTCGCTATTGTTATATTCTCAGTTTGATGAAGTTTTGTAAATTGCAACTGGTGTTGCAACTGCTATAGCTTCTGCAACTGCATAAACCCTAGAAGGTGAAATCATCCACATTGTTGAAGGACATTGGGAAAAGTGAGATCAATAGAGAACTCACCTTAAGAGGGCACACATAGCCCTCAGAGCATAATTAAAAAATTCAAATTTTGAAAAAAATAGGGTTTCCTCTTAAACTTGAGTCTTGTCAGCTATAGAAATGAAGCTGGAACTGGTCAAATTGGCATAATACTCTTTGGTAAGAACAAAATTTCTCTTTGAAAAGTTTTATATCCTTATTTTATTGTTCAATCATAGGATGGCACCCAATACCAATCTTGATGAGAAGCTTGAAGGCGATAACAACTTCTGATCATGGAAGTATAGAGTAATGCTCATTCTAGAAGAGAATGATATGGAAGATTTTTGTAAAAGAAGAAGTCCCAGAACATGATGAAGATGATGGAAAATCAAAGTACAAGAAGAAGACTTAGGTGAATAATATGTATTGTAATATCTAGTTGTCTTTTGATCTATTGAAGTTATGACTATCATACTAACCACTGGTCAAAATTAAAGTCAAAGTATTAGGTTGATTAAGGTTAAGATTTTCGAGTTTAATTGCATTCCCTAACTCAGATTTCTATAAAGAAAGAACGTTGTCTTAGTACATGGGACAGGTTCAATATAATACTTGTAATCTTAAGTGAAGGAGAATCAAAAGAAAATAAACAACACTCATTCTTGAGAAAAAGACTCCAGGTTCCAGGTTTGATTGATTAAATTGATAAGATTCAAATTTGCACATATCAAGTTTGATAACTGCTACACTACAAGTAAAACACTATATTTGTGATAACAATATTTGAAAAGTTATATTTTTGTTAGATACAATGAATACTTGGTAGCATGTGAACACTATTGATATAAATGATTATTGTAATTATTTACTACATATAACTAACATCTCCTCTAGGAGAAACTTCTTGTTTTGTTTCCGTGAGGAATGATTGATCACAACACTAGAAGAATGTTGTTCTCATTTCTTATTATTGTATTTCTTATTTTGGTTATTTTTCTAGGCAGGTCACAAGTGATAGCTCTGAAGTAGATATTGGGACAATTGTTCTCTCTATTGTTTTTATTATTATTATAAAGAGTGTTATTCTTCTCTATTGTTTCTCCCTTGTTGTTATTGTTCCAGGCAGGTCACAGGTGATAAACCTGAAGGGAGCTATAGTGACGGTTGTAGGAGGAAACATATTAGATGGTCTCTAGTTTGAGACATGGAAAAAAAAATCTAGATAAGAATTTGTTTACATGATCGTATACATCCATGTACCAAAGAAGAAGAAGATTCATTAGAGCCAGAAGGGCCTACCTAGAATCATTGAAGTAAGTAAGAAGAGACCAGTGTGGTTCCATGTCACTTTGCAGGATGCAAAGATATATGGAATTGATGAGACATATCATGAGGAATAGATGGCTCCACCAATGGTGAGGGAGGAGGCCCCACCAAGTACCATCTCAGAAGGAGATAGATTTCAAAGGGAGGAGAAAAATCCCTAAGACCATTTATAGGAGACTTCATAAGAAATGAACACACAGAGGGAGAAGATGGATCGAAACATTATATAGACTCAGAGGGATTCAAGATTCAGAGGGAGAATGAAGACTTAGAGTGAGATTTATCTCAATGAAATTCAATGGCTTAGAGATTTTCATTCAAAAAATATTCCTTTCATATTCAGAATGAAGAAAGATATTTCCTCCAAGACTGACAGACAGGTGCCATGAGTTGAGGAGGCTAGATCAAAGCTTCAGAGGTTTCTAGGAGATATGAGACCTCCTGGGAAGATTCCCTAGTTTTAGTGACAGAGGAGGAATCCAGTCAGAAGGATTGGGATATGGATATTTTTCCTTGAGATCAGAAGGGAAATAAATGGTGAATTCCAAATTGATCCACAAGATAAAAAATGGTGTTGATGGAAACATAGAGATGTAGAAATCCTGATTTGTTTCCAGAGGATTCTCACAGAAAGAGGGAGAAGACTATGATGAGACACTTTCTTTAGTAATCAGAAGAAGTATACATAGAGAACAAACAAGATACATGAGAAGGATTCTCATGTCTACAGATTGAAGAAATATCTGTATGGGCCTAAGCAAAGACCCATGATATGATATGCTAGATCAGATAGTTACCTGATGAGCTTGGACTTTACCAAGAGTAAAGCAGATTCCAACTTGACTTAAAGGTTGTGGATGGTGGACCAATGTTACTATTATTGTATGTGCATGACCTGTTTCTAACATGAGATGAGAAGCTCATCGTTGATAGTAAGAGGAAACTTGTTGCAAAGTTCGATATGAAGGACCTAGGCATGATGAATTACTTCTTAGTTCTAGATATATGGTAGATATTAGATGGGACTTTCCTTAAATAAGGAAAATATGTAGTGGAGATCCTGAAGAGGTTTGAGATGTTGGATTATAAGGCCATATCTACACTGATGGTGGCTAACTTGAAGTTGTTGTGTGATACAACTTCAGAGACAGTGGATGCCACCATATATAGGAAAATGATTGGTTTGTTAATGTACTTGACGAACACGAGGCAAGATATATGTTTTGCGGTGAACACATTGAGTCAGTACATGGTTGAGCCTAGACATGTTCACCTGATTGTGGAAAAATATGTGATAATGTACCTAAAGGGTACAATTGGTTATGGAATCAAATATATATTAGATCATGAGATAAGATTGCAAGTCTACACAAATTCAGATTGGGAAAGTAGTGCCACAAAACGAAAGAGTACATCCAGATATTGCTTCAGTTTGGGATCAACTGTGATCTCGTGGCTCAGTAAGAAGAAGACATGTGTGATGCTCAATTATGTAGAGGAAACGTATGTAGAAGCATGTTCAACTTGTGGTGAAGTAGCGTGGCTTCAGAAGCTAATTAAATGATTGTTTGATCTCAATTTGGAGGAAACATTTATCTTTTGTGAAAAGTTATCAGAGACAAGCTTGGTGTGGTCCAGAAGGATTTTCCCTTGCAAGGGGAAGTGATGTGTTCCCCATTAGAGGGTAAGTGATGTAGTCCCCAGTAGAGGGTAAGTGATGTATTCCCCAGTATCCAGAAGGATGTGTTCCCCAGTAGAGGGAAGTGATGAGACCCCCAGTAGTGGGAGCTACTCCATCACAGGTTGGTACCCCAACACAAGCTGGTATGCTACCCCAACATAGGTTGGTACTCCAACACAGGCTGGTATGCTACCCCAGTGTAGGTTGGTACTCCAACTCAGGTTGGTATGATACCCCAACGTAAGTTGGTACTCCAATGTAGGCTGGTATGCTACCCCAACGCAGGTTGGTACTCCAAAACAGGTTGATATGCTACCCCAACGCAGGCTGGTATGATACCCCAATGCAGGTTGGTACTCCAACACATTATGGTATGCTACACCAATGTAGTTTGGTACTCCAATGCAGGATAGTATGCTACCCCAGTGCAGGTTGGTACTCCAATGCATGCTGGTATGCTAGCCCAGTGTAGGTTGGTACTCCAATGTAGGCTGGTATGCTACTCCAATGCAGGTTGGTACTCCAATGGAGGCTGGTATCCTACCCCAATGCAAGTTGGTATGTTTCCCCAACGTAGGTTGGTATGCTACCCCAGTGCATGTTGGTACTCCAATGCAGGCTGGTATGCTACCCCAATGAAGGTTGGTGCTCCAACGCAGGCTGGTATGCTACCCCAGCGCAGGTTGGTATGCTACTCCAACGTAGGCTGGTATGTTAACCCTAGCACGGGTTGGTATGCTACTCCAATGCAAGTTGGTACGATACTCTAGTAAAAGTGCAGAACTTCCTATGATATATAGATCCGTGATTGAAAATAAGACAATGACCAAGTGTACAAAAGTGCAGGAGCAAGATGATGATCGTGACGAGAAGAATACCTTCCTTTCTAAGAGGGAGTGTTGAAGTTTGAGTAGCTTCAGAAGATATTTTAATTGTATTTGACCAAGACAAAACCATAAAAAATATCATGATATTATATTTGTTAATACAACCCTATTGTTCCTTTGTAAAAGTCGACCCTATTGTGCCTTGACAAGAAAAATGTAAAATAGAAAGATAAAGCGTCACATCGGCCTAGACCTAATTTTAGGCTGTTCAAACTACTATTTATAAGAGAGGCTAGCACCTCATTTGAACATACACAACACACTAGCTCTGCAACTAAGAAGATGAAGTGCACAAGTCTTTGATCAAGGAGATACTACTGCAGCTAGGAGGTGAAAATGTTGAGATTCTTGGTCTACTTCTCAGTTATATCTTGGTTATGTGGTGCACTACTCTTCCCTAGTCAAGTTTTAGAGGAGGATGTTCTGCTTTGTTAGTTCTCTCTTGGATAGAGGCATTGTTCTTGGTTGGTGAATCTATATTGAGGAAGTTTGTTGGGTTTTTCCTTTAGAGGGTTTTCCTAGGGTAAATATTATGTATGTTATAGATGTTATTCTTTCAGTGATCCTTTATATGTAGTTATTGTGCTAATGGTTAAAAGTGAAATAAACCTAATCTAATTAACTGCTTAAGACGAAAATTCAACATGGAAGGAATATCTAATTAATTGTTTCTGAAGAAGAGGTCGATGTTTCTCACGTAACCAAGCTACCCCCACCAGTTGATCTTCATCCACCCTCTGATCCACCATAAGTTGAACCATTGATTTCCATGAATGCACTCAATGGTTTCTTTTCTCCCCAAACCCTCAAGTTAATTGGATACATTAAGAACCAAAAAGTCATCATTCTCATTGACAGTGGTAGAACCCATAATTTTATTCATCACCACTTTTCCCAAGAAGTCAATTGTTATATCCATCCAGTTAATACTTTCCAAATCATGATTTCCAATGGGGGTTCCATGAAATCTGGAGGGTGTTATGAAAATGTTCCCCTACAAATTGGTCAGTACCACCTGAAATCTCATATGTTTTCTATTGACATGAGCGGTTGTGGAATTGTACTTGGTGATGAATGGTTACATACTCTCGAACCTATCACCATGGATCTATATAATTTAACCATGTAATTCTAGTAGGAGGGCCAACAACACCAGTTCCAAGGCATCACAACAGGTTCAGCAAAGATCATCATTTCCCAACGAATGGAAAAGGTCCTCAGAAAAGGTCATTTGGGAATTATTTCCCAAATTCATTCCATTTAGGTAGTTGAGACACCCTCTATCCATATAGACCTCCAATCTATCCTCTCCCAACACCAAGCTATGTTTCAAACCCCCAGGGACTCCCCCCTTATAGAGGTTTCCATGATCATTACATTCCTCTCATTCCAAGCCGTCTTCCTCCAAATGTTCTCCCTTATCATCATACCTTTGCCTAAAAGAATGAAATTGAGAATATTTTTCAAGAATTGCTAGAAGTCGATGTCATTCATCTTATTACCAGACCCTATTCTTCTCCAGTCATCATGGTACTCAAGAAAGAAGGTACTTGGTGCACGTGTCCTAATTTTTTCACCCTCAACAAACTCAACATCAAAGAAAAATTTTCCATTCCTGTCATTGATGAACTTTTGGATGAATTAAGTGGTGCTTAGTATTTTACCAAAATTGATTTCCACTTTGGCTACCACTAGATTCATATGAAGGAAGAAGAACTTCCCAAGACTGCATTCCAAACTCACGAGGGTCACTATGAGTTCTTCGTTATGCCATTCGGCCTTTGTAATGCTCCCTCCACTTTCAAAACTCTCATGAATAATTTCTTCCTTCCTTTCCTCTGTCATTTTTTCCTATTTTTTTTTTATGATATCCTCATCTATAGAAAAAATTGGAAATCCCATCTTGCCCATTTAGATCAAGTTCTACAACTACTGTCTCAACACAAAAAATTTCTTAAGTAGTCTAAATGTGATTTTGGATCCTCTAAAGTTGAGTACATGGGACATATCGTTGGCAAGGCTGGTGTTAGGGTGGATCTGAACAAAACTGAAGCTATGCAGGACTGGCCGTGACCAAAAAATCTTAAAATTCTTCGTGGCTTCCTGGGTTTTTGGGGATATTATCGCAAGTTTTTTTAGAATTATGGAAAAATTGCATCTCCCCTCACAACACTCCTTAAAAATAATTCTTTCAGTTGTACTCTAGCAACAAACCATTCCTTCCAAGCCTTGAAAGAAATTATGTGCACCACTCATGTTCTGTCTTTCTATGAATTCAATAAGACCTTTGTACTGGAGTGTGATGCCTTAGGGAAAGGCATTGGGGATGTCCTCATGCAAGATGGCCGACCTTTGGATTTCATCAACAAAATGTTTTCCAAGCACCATTTGGGCCAATCCACTTATGAAAAGTAAATGTTGGCTATTATGCACACTGTGGATCTTTGGCGTCCTTATCTTTTGGGGAAACTTTTCGAAATTAAAATTGATCATCAAAGTCTCAAGTATTTTCTAGAAAAAATAATTTCTTCCCTGGAGAAACAAAAATGGGTAACCAAGATATTTGGATATGATTATGAGATCATCTACAAAAAAGGAAAGGAAAATGTGGTGGTTGATTCCCTTTACATGAAATATAAAGAAGATGGGTCCCTTTTTCCATATCTTTCATTGTCACAGATTGGATTCAAGAGGTTCTCCAGGAATGGTTACAAGATCCCAAACTTTCAAAACAGATCCAATCACTACAACAGGATCCACAAGATTCTCCAGGGTACTCGTGGCACCATGGAAACTTCATTATAAAGGTTTCCTATATTTAAGCAAACAATCGAACCTTAAATCCACCATGCTCTATGAATTTCATGCTTCACCTACAACTAGGAATTCCAGTTTTACCAAAACCTATGAATGTGTCAAACGATATTTTTTCTAGGAAGGTATGAAACATGACGTCCACAACTTTGTGGTTGAATGTGATATCTGTCAATGAAATAAGGGAGAAACAGTCAAATCTCGAGGCACACTCCAACTGCTTTCAATTCCACCTACTATTTGGATAGATATTTCTATGGAATTCATTGTTGGATTACCTAAATAAGGAAATAAGTCATTCATCATGGTACTTGTGGATCATCTTTCCAAATATGCTCATTTTTTTTTCTTTTCAATACCCATTCAAAACATCCACTGTGGCTCAAATTTTTATGGATAATATCTTCAAACTCCATGGCATGCCTCATTCTATTGTTTCTGACCGTGATCCAACTTTCACCAGCACTCTCTAGAAATAATTGTTCTAACTCCAGGGAACCCAATTTCATCTCAAAAACACATATCATCCTCATAATGATGGACAAATTGAAGTGGTCAACAAGTGTTTGGAAACCTATTTGAGTTGTTTTTCATTTGACAGAAAAAATCAGTGGGTTCAATGGTTACCCCTCGTTGAATGGTGGTACAACACCTCTTACCATACAACCACTCGCATGACTCCCTTTGAAGAAGTCTATGGAAAAAATCGACCCTTAGTTCTATCATACATTCCCGATGTCTCCAAGGTTCAATAGGTGGATCAACATATTACAACCTTCATGGCCATTCTTCGTACTCTCAAAGAAAAATTGGTCATGGCTCAGAATTGTATGAAACAACAAGCAGATCAAGGCCATTCTGAATGTGAATTTGCTTAAAGGGACCATGTTTTTCTTCGTCTGGAACCTTATAAGTAGAATCCACTCAAATCCTATCACTATTAGAAACTCGCCCCTAAATTTTATGGTCCTAATCATATTCTCAAGAGATTGGGGTCAATGGCATACCAGTTAGACTTTCCCAATCACTCTAAGATCCATCCTGTTTTTCATGTTTCCTACTTAAAGAAAGTGCTCGGCACTAGGTGCCAGACTCATACCAATCTACCTAAGTTGGATGAAGAAGGTTCCATTTGGTTGCATCCACAAGTAGTCTTTGACTAGCATGCGTGTCGTCTCTTCCAACACACCATCAAGGAAGTTTTAGTTCATTGGAAGGACACACAACTAGAATATGCCACCTGGGAACTGACTACCATCCTAAAAAAAAATCCTCATCTCAAGCCTTGAGGACAAGGATATGTTTTAAGGGGGAGGGAATGTTAGGGAGCTAACCTCCCTAACCCCTCATGTAGGTAGCATAATATATTTTCCATGTAATAAACGTTGATATTAATAAATAAGGCCTAGGAATAAGGAGAATAAGTCAATTGTAAGAAGACCTAATAGAAGCTTTCACTTCTAGAAAATATCTTCCTCTAGATTTTTCTTTTGGGTAGATATATTTAGTATAAATAGGAGTAGAGAGCATGAGATTTTTTTTTTTGAGCATTATTTTAATAGAGATCTACTATGTTGGATGTTTCCCCCTTGAAGAGGAAAGTGAACATTACTTTCATTTCAGTAAAGGTATCATTTTGATGTGCTAATTCTCTATATTTTGTTGTTCTATCTGTAATTCCTGTGATATTCTTGTTTCTGTTCAATATAACATAACCAGGTGCTTAAAACATCATCAATAAAAGTAACATAATAATGAGAGCCACTAAGAGGTGATACCTGAGTTGTTACCCATACATATGTATGCAAAACCTCTAACTTTTCACTCTTCTTTTCCTTCCCGACTCTGATAAATATGACTCTCTTCTATTTTCCATAAACATAGTGCTCACAAAAATATCAATCAACTTGTTTAATATCTGGAAACAAATTCCTTTTGTGGAGTATCTGCATCCTCTTCTTAGTCATGTTTCAAAGCCTATGATGTTGTAGTGTTGTATACACTCCTGTAGAAGCTAAAGAGATAAAACAGTTAACATTACCAATACATAAATACAATGTACCTACCTTCTCTTGTTTTTCTATTACCAGTGATCCTTTAGTGACCTTCCATGCCTTTTTTGTAAATGTATATATACAAACTTCACTTCCCAGCTACCTTGCTGAAATTAGATTTATTCTCAAATATGGAACATGTCTCACCCCTTTCAACAACCATTGTTTTCCATTATTTAAATTTATTTGTACCTTACCCATTCCAACAATTTTACATGGTTCATCATCACACAAATAAACTTGTCCAAAATCACCTTCATGAACATAATCTTGAAAATATTTCCTATGGGGTATGGCATGAAATGAATTCCTTCAATCTAATACCCAAGAATTAGTAATATTATCTAAAGAAATAATCAAATCATCTTGTAACACATCACCTGCTACATTTTCTTCCTGATTTTTATCTTGATATCCATCTCCTTGTTTCTTTGGAGATCTGCAATCTTTATTCATATGTCATTTTTTCCTACAATTCCAACACTTGATATTTTCTAGTTTGGATTTGGATCTGCCCTTCCTAGACTTCCCATGGTTCCTTAGGATATTTCCTATTTTCCTTTGTCTTCCCCTGTTCACCACGATCAATGCATTAATTGATGTCTCACATGTGATTTTCCATATCATTTCCTCACTAAGGATAACACCAACACCATCATCAAATTTTAGAGTGTTTGAACCAGATACAGAGTTACTTACATCCATGACCAAGTTGTTCCATCTTTCTGGAAATGAGCACAACATTAGAAGATCCCTAACGTCATCATCAAAGTTAACTCCTAAAAATTTTAGTTGATTAGTAACCATATTAAATTCATTTGAATGATTGGAAATAGACCCACCTTCTTACATCTTCATATTAAATAATCACTTCATTAGAAATACCTTGTTGGAGGCTGAGGATTTTTCAAATAGTTTAGCCAATTCATTCATCAAATCCTTCGTTGTCTTTTATTTTGAAATGTTGAAGGCCATCGATGCTTCCAGGAACAACCGTTTCATTCCTAGTGCCTTTCTGTCAATAACTTCCCATTCTTTGTCCTTCATACATGCTTCCACTCGAACCAGAAACCCTTTTTTTCCTACGAGTTACCTTTCACTTTTATACCAATTATTAGAAAAAGAGGATCAGAGAGTAATAATATAAAACATATGGGGAAATAAAACACATAATATACATAATAAAATATATACACAGATATATGTGGTTCACCCAATATGGGATACATCCACTAGAGAAATTTCCAGTCCTCCCTTTATTATTATCCAACAAATGAAGGGATTCAACCTACAACACACCCATTGTAACTTCCTCTTCTTTTCTCACAATATCCTCTCTAAAAATAAAATATTCACTCTCCTACATCACCGTAATACAATTACCTCATACATAAAAGAGGGTTTCCTTCTAGGGAAACAACCCTAACATAACGTCTACCATCAGATCTGCAACCTCATGATGAATGCTTGATATTGACTATGAAATTATGATATTTTACAAGGAAATTTTCCCAAAAAAAGTCTCTTTGGGGAAAGTTCCCTTGAAACCCTGCCTGGACCCCTTGGTGAAATATGTGGGGGGGAATCCCCCCCATACCCCCACCATCAAGAAATGGGATCCAAACACGGCTGAAAAAAAACCTCTAATTCATGGAGATAATCAGGCTCCACAACCAACACATTTATATCCCCCTAAACATGTTTATTCCTTGACACACAATTTTAGTTCACAAACCCTAATCATGGTGCCTGTATCCCACTCGAAGGCCAGAAACACCCTACATTTTTCATGTGTGTGTTTTTTTTAGTACTTGTTCTAGGCTCTTGATCTGAAGAATCTTTAATAAGATCTCGATACAATTGTTTTTAGTATTTGACGATGGTTAAGGCCTTGCAAACCATCCATGCTCCTATGTGGTAGTATGAGGATGTATTCATAGTGTCTGAGGCTAGGAATCTATGTTTAGGGACCAACATTATTGTTTCCCTCCCCTGACCAATGTTAAGGGCTTGAAAATTTTGTTTCCTTACAACAACTATGATGAAGGCCTTGACACCAAACTACGATGTGTGAAACATATTATGCCACCCATATCCAATTCATAGTGAAAAGACAACCTAGAGAGGAATTTCATCTTTGTGTATAGGTTTTTTTCATGGCACTTGAGCTTGAGAAGGTTCAATTAGGGACAAAGAACTTGTTTTACCCCTTAACCATGTTTAAGCATCTAAACCCATTTTGAGTGCAAACAAACTTATCATGGCACCTATATCCTACTCGAAATATTGCAAAAAATATCCCAAGAAATTTTCTTTCCTTCCTCAACCATATTTAAATACTTAAAACCCATAATCGATGCATAAAATTTATTAATGACATCCATATCCAACTTTGATGCTAAATACCCCCTAAAGAGTGTTTGTGTTGTGGTTTGTAGGTGTTATTAATGGAGATTGAGCCTAAGAAGAAATGTTGAGTGCCTACAGAATATATTTTTTCCTCACCTAACCATAGCATGTGAGTTCTAGAAGGTTTGTTTATGACTTTAAGCCTCCCTTTTCCCCCATTGAGCATGTTTAGACATCGACACCCATTTCTAGTGCACAAAAATTACTCACGACATCTATATCCTACTTGGATGTTAAATAATCCTAACCATGGCCTTGAGAATTATTCATGGTGTGGGATTGAGACAAATTGTCATTTAGTGAATGTGTTGTGGTTTATTCATGGTTCTCATATCCCTCTAGTAGGCTAGAGATACCATACAAGTGTATCATGTGGTCATTCAAGGACACATTTGGTACTATAGCCTTAGAACCTTTGTGGGTAGTAGGCGTTCTTCATGGAAATTAATCATAACGAGTGTCATTTAGGGTGAAAGGCCCATTATTATCCTCTTTTGACATTGGCTATACATATAGACACATTCTTGGTGCACAACTAACTAGTCATAGCACCCATTACACCCTTGGAGGAAATTGGTAACTAACAAAGGCTATATGTGAAGGTATGATGACCCATACATGGTGATTGAGCTTGAGAAGCAAGGTTTAGGGCCAAAGGATCTTGTTTCCCTCCCTCAAATATGGTCATAGACTTGTGACCCATCCATGATTCCCAAGACCTTATAATGGAACACATATTCAACTCGAATGTTAAGGACTCCCTTTAGAGGGCTTATGTCATGATTTTTACATGTTGTTCATGGTGCTCAAGATCGAGAAGGTTTAATAGGGCTTAAGGTAACTTCCCCCTTTACCATGTTTATTCCTTGACATACATTTTTAGTGCACAAAACTTACTTATGGTGCTTGTTTTCCACTTGGATGCCAAAGACCCCCTACAAAGTTCTTGCATGTTGGTTAGAGTAATTTTTCAAGGATTTTGATCTCAAGAAGCTCCAATAATATCTTAAGAAACTTTTTTTATTCTTTCATGGTGTTCAAGTCCCTCTAAACCATCCATGCTCTGTTGTGGTGGTCTA
>SNQJ01S0172050.1:0-20471 GCA_010110895.2 Picea sitchensis
TTTTTGATCTCAAGGAGTGATTTAAGGGACCCAAAAATGCAATTACCAGTAGCTCTTGTCCCCTACATGAAACTATAAATCTTGGGACCCGAGAGAGTCCAAAGAATGTGAATCTGGGCAAGACTATATCTAAAGAAGAGAGGAAAGCTTACCTCAAATTCTTCAGACAATACCAGGATGTCTTCGCATGGTCCTATACGGATTTGAAAATGTATGATACCCGCATCATTCAACACACCATCCCTTTAAAACCTGGAGTAAAACCTTTCCAAAAGGAGCTCTGAAAGTATCACCCATCCCTGGAGCCTCTTATGTATCAGGAATTAAAGAAGATTTTAGATGCCAAGATCATTCTTCAGGTTAGGCATTCTGCTTGGGTAGTGAACCTTGTTCCGGTGAGGAAAAGTCAGGGGAGATCCGCTTCTACGTAGATTTTAGGAACCTCAATAGGGATCTAGAAAAGGAAAATTACCCAGTCCTACCAATGGAACAACTCCTGCAGACCATGTCTAGCTCAGAGATCTTCTCTCTACTAGATGGTTTTTCAGGTTATAACCAAGTTCTTGTTTTAGAGGAAGATCGTTTAAAAACCACTTTACGAACCAAATTGGGAACCTTCGCTTATAAGAACATGCCTTTCAGGTTAATTAATACAAGAGAAACCTTCCAAAGAGCCATGGACGTAGCTTTCCGGGGAGTAATCAATAGATGCATGGTAGTGTATCTAGATGATGTAACGGTGTATTCAAAGAACAGAGAAGAGAACATCCAACACTTAACTCAGATTTTCGAGAGATGTAGGAAATACGGTATATCCTTAAACCCTAAGAAAACTATCTTCAGTGTCGAGGAAGGTAAGTTGTTAGGTCACATCATATCTCAAGCAGGGATTCACATAGACCCGGAAAGGATTAAAGCCATAACTCAACTTCCCTTACCCCATAACAAGAAATATATGCAGTCATTTTTTGGGCAAATCAATTTTGTGAGGAAGTTCACTCCCAACTTCACGGAAATCATCAAATCCTTACAAAATATGATTCGTAAAGACTCCAAATTTAAGTGAGATGATTAGTGAAAAGACGCCTTCAACAATATTAAAGCTGCCATTTCCCGGGCCTCGGTGTTGTGAAGTCCCAATTTCAATAGAGATGTTTTCCCTTATACTTTCTCCTCTAACCAATCGCTAGCTGCAGTCTTGACTCAGAAGGATGATGGAAACAATGAAGCCCTGGTGTCATTTATGAGTACTAATCTTCAAGGAGTTGAGCTCAATTATCCTACTGTATACAAACATGCCTACACGGTTTATAAGGAGGTAAAACATTTCAGGTCTTATATCCTTAAGAATCACACTAAAGTAATTGTGCCGCACCCCGCAGTCCGATCCTTGTTCACCCAGTAGGAAATGGGGGAAATAAGGGGGAATTGGATGGTGGTAATCCAGGAATTTGATCTAGATATAAAACCTGCAAAACTAGTAAAAGGATAAGGTTTGTGCAACCCTGTATTCGAAGCCCAAGATCAAGTGAATGGAGATCTTGGATGGGAGAACAAGATGGCACTATGGTGTGGTGAAGTAGAATACATCTTCCCAGGAAAACAATCTTGGTATAAATATTTAACTTATCTTCTACATCACGGGACTTGTCCTGAAAACCTCAGTCCTAGAGAAAGGAGAGCCCTCATATTAAAATCTACACAATATCATCTTATAAATTCGGTGCTCTTCTGGATCAATTACAATGGGGTAATATTAATATGTCTCAAATGAAGAGATGTAGACGAAGTCATGAATGAACTACATGATGGCCCTGCCAGGGGACATTTTGCAGGAAACACTACCGCTCATAAGATTCTAAGAGCCAACTATTATTGGCCCACCTTGTTCAAAGACGCTCATACTTACGCCAGAAACTATAAGACTTGTCAAATAAGCGTTGGAAAGGAGAAAAGAGTGGTGGCCCCACTCCAACATATTACTGTCTCTCGGCTTTTCGAGAAGTGGGGGTTGGATATCATAGGAGAAATGACACCTAGCTCCTCGAAGCTACACAAGTACATTCTTACTGCCACTGACTATGTCATGAGATAGACAGAGGCCATTCCTCTGACTCATGTGAACAAGAAGGTGGTTACCCAATTCATAGAAAAAAATATGATGGCAAGGTTTGGTGTCCCTTCTATTCTGGTCTTCGTTAACACAACTTAATTTTCTTCAACCCTATTGACAGAGTTCGCTCTGGAAAAAGGAATCATAATCAAGTACTCTACAAATTACTATCCCCGAAGAAATGGCGTGGTTGAATCAACTAATAAAGACCTGGTAAGGATATTAAAGAAGATGGTGATGGATAACCAAATAAATTGGCATAATATACTCTATAATTCTTTATGGGCCAATAGGTTCACACCTAAGTAAGCCATAGGAAATTCCCCATACTTTCTGGTCTATGGGAAAGAATCCATCCTGCCAAATGGACTTTACCTCTTGTCTCTTCAGTTGGCCCAAGATTCCAATGAAGAACCCTCATTGACCATACAACAAAGGATTAACACTCTACTCATGTTGGAAGAAGAGAGAGAAATGGCTAAGTCAAAATTCCCATCTCACCAACAAATAGTAAAAAGATGGTTCGATAAGCATAAGTCTAAAGAAAATAATTTTTAAGTAGGAGACTTAGTCCTGAAGTGGGACAGAGAAAATGAACCTAAATTGAAACATTCTAAGTTTCAGAGTCTATGGATTGGACCTTTCCAAGTAGCTGAGAATATTAGGGTAGGAAATTATCGATTACAAAGCTTGAGGGGATAACCTCATGCCCTCCCAGTAAATGTCCAATCCCTAAAACAATACTTCCAGTAAAAACAAAAAAATTGGTTCATGGTTCAGGGTCAAAGGAAACGAAGGAGGAACAAAAATTGTTCTTTCTCCTGGTGAATTTCCATTTGTTGAGCACTCAACACACCCTAAAATTCTATGTTCATTTTTTAATTTTGGGTACTACTTGATCCTTTACACTATTTGTTTTTCCTTTAGTATGAAACTGATACTTGCACTTATTTTTATGTTCATGTTTGAATTTTCTAAAGCTTGCCTGAACATACAAAAAAGAATCATCTTAATCGTTAAAGGGTCCTTAAAAATATCCTTAAGGACTCAACACACTAAATCTTTCTCGACGCACTTAGGAGTTCGACATTGGTAAACATTAAAGGTGACGAAAATTGTTTGGGAAGTTTAAAACAGCCAAACGCCGATCTTGATTGGTGTCGGCAGATGAAAGTCTTTCTTTTACGATTGAACTTCGGCAAAGGTATTGCCAAAGACTGATCCTTTCAGTTTCAGTAGGAAAATGAAAAGGTAAGCATCGAGCAAAGGGAAAAGTGGTATCACCATTTTCCGACACCCGACACAATTTTGGCATCGAGGAATCACAAAATAAAATACACATTAAATTTTACATTTTGAATTGTCAATCCCCGATGCCACCCAAGTATAGGTGGTCGCAATATATTTTTAGTTATTTCGACATAATTAGATCCCCTAAGTGCAATCTTTACCCACCATCTGAATGCTAAATCGTGTGTTCAAATAATTTAAGTAACCCCGAGTTGATAAGCCACATCAACATCAATCAATATCAGAAGTTTTAGAGGGAACATATCAAAAAAATCACATTGCAAAAAAATAACAATTATAAAGTCATGTAATTTACACAAAAACTTATATAAAAGAACGTAGTTAATTTACGTTCAAAAGGGAATGGGATACGTTCAAGAATCTTTGAGTTTTCATATAATTAGAAAATTTCCCGCCAAACTTGGGCTACATACAAATATATATCGTCGACATATTTACTAACCAGCCCAGTCACAGTGAAAGTACAAAATCCTTACTACAAAAGAGAAGAAATATTAAGCGTCACTTCGCAGAACGAAAATCAAAGGCTTGCCCATTATGCATCTCCTATGCGCACACCTTCTCCCAGACTACTTCTGGCATCTTGTAACGTTTCCTTTCCCTCTTTCACTGCCATCCTCTGCACCTCACGCAATTGCACAATTGTGTCTTGAGATTCTCAAAGTTGTATCTGGAGCCAAACTGTGCTTCCTCCACGACCCTTTGATGCCGATACCTCCTGGTTCTTCACCGCCAACTGGCTCTGCAACTCTCTATTGTCTTGGTAGAGTTCAACTATAGCATGTTGGGCCTACTCTATCGGCTGGATGGAACTCTTAACGAGAGAAACCATTTCATTCCCTGCTTCCTTTAATACCAATCCCCATAAGCCCCGACCAGTAAGTAAGCGTCGTAGACCCCTCAGTGGCGGGATGTATACTCAGCTCATATTGGGGGCAGTCTTCCTCCCTTTTTCCCGTGTCTTTCCTAGGCCTCCCTCTTCTCCGTGTTGTTCGCTCCTGTGGTTGTTCGATCTCCAGCATACCTCCTTTAGACGTACTTCTCTCCACCCCAACCTCCACTAGAGGCTTTGACACCCTATCTGAATGAAATCTTGTACCTCCTGTTGAAGCTTCGAGGACATTAGGAGCCAATGAGAATGAATCCCAGGCGCGTTGGGGCTCAGACCTGGCATTCCAGCTACCTTGCAAACCCCTTCCCTTGTTAGGATGGGATCCCATAATGCAAGAACGTGGTGGCTTGGATGCCTGCAGGTAATAAAGAACCACTACACCGAGTTTCTCCTGAATAAACCCACAAGATTGGCATCACAGAAGCATAAACTCGACTTATGCATGGAATTCCCCATAGAATTCCTAGAATTTATAGCCAAACAAAGCAGCAAACTAGAGCATGCCAAAATAACACTCACGCTTCATGAAAATATTCCTTGAAGACTTAACATGTCACAGATGATCATTAGATGTAATCCAAAGGGCTTAAAGCACAACCGATCAGAGTTGCAGAGAATGTGCAGTACGATCATTCCAATCTCTTTAAACTCCCCAGATTCCATTATTGACGAATGATAGTTGACACACTTGGTAATATGGATTCTGGCGGCATTTAATGAATTCCTTACTACGGTATTTGACCTTCTAGGAGCATACATGTGCATGCTCAACCCTGGCGTCTTTTCCTAGTCCCAAAGGTCGAGCAGCTACTATGACGGTTCCAACGCTCGTATCCACTGTACTAGATTTTCCATGCTTTGGCACGATGACATGAGTTGTTTAAAATGAAGAGGAGCGACGACATGGATAAAATACATCGCAGGTAATTCAAAGGAGCAACCATGATTACGTAAGTATTTAATGATCTAGAATAACGAGCTTCATAGGAAGGATTCCCCAATCACTGAGCAAAGCTTGGTCCACAATCTCACCGATGAACTCAAAAGAAACACCAAAGAAGGATCGACAGAGCGATATACGATGCCAAGTTCCCTGAGTTTGGAACCCCAGATAATTTCATTGAACTGAGCGACGTGGTCAAGCGACTTGCCAAACAATATGCGTTATGGACCAAAGATCTCGCAAAAATAGTCGATGCGAAGCCAGGGCAAGTACAACAATTTGCAGAACATTCGATCAAAGCCTAATCCATGCTACAATAGCTGAACTCCATCTTAGTAAAGTATCGGGTGCACACGGTAGACATCAGGGGAATATATGCGACCCCGATGGAACAACATAGATTCCCATGCACCCAAACTTGTAAAAAATTATTTGTCAGATGGACTGAATACAAGAGAAATCATCCTTTCCAAGAAGTATCTGAAGACGACTGTTAAAGAAGTTGCTAGAAGATAACGCCACGTGGAAATTTTTGTTTTGTTTAAACTACAATTATCCATTTGTACCGCTTAAAACTTTATATTATAAATAACGACATCGACCAATTAACAAAGGGTCGATGGTTGTTGTAATAACTCTTTATTTTTGGTTGTTAAGAATTATCTTGAGACTGCTACAAATTGAGAAGTCCTTCTGGACCAAAGACAAACTATTTTCATCAGATGCATGTGATTGGACTTGGAGAAGAAATACTTCCTATCCTGTTTCATGAATGGTGCAGTAATGAGTAAGAGCAATTAATTATGTTGTCAAGTTATCTCGTGCAATGTCTTGATGTTCTTTGCTTTAATGATGAAGATAAATCGTTGTATTATTATGTGGTGCATGGTTATGGTAGATGAATTATTTTGCTTGCCATTATCTTATTACATATGTGCTTTGTTTTTGATAGTTAGTTTCTCATATAATAATTGGATGCTCACATGGTTAATGTATTAGTACTAGGCCTGTGGTATAGAGTAATTATCTGCGTGTTGAGAAGCGGGTTATCCCAAGCTTAACCTCTTCCCTAGTAGTTAAAAATTAATCCTGTTAATTGTCAATTTGGTTTATGCCAGCTTGCATCTCTCATATGAGACCCAACCAAGAGATAATACAGAAGACAATAGTCCTAAATGAAGGAAGAGCCTTCACAAAGAAACACAAATCCCATCGATGAATTGGCCAGATCGCAAGATCTGGAGAACCATTCCATTTTAAATGCTGTAGAGTCTAATTGGGCCTCGATGGCGAGTTTGGTTCCTACTATTGAGTCAAGGGATTTGGGTCCCATAAACAAGTCTTTTATTGAAAATCCTTTGTAGAAGAAACTCATGAAGAGAAGAAGGAAAATTAAAAATATGGAACATGAAGTCCTAGAGTTGTCTTTTTTAAATAGGTATATTGAAAGAGAAAATCAACAATTAAAAGGGAAGAGCAAGAAATTTCAGGAAGAAATTGAGAAACTTCAATCAGAAACTAAAAAAATCAACAAGAAGATGCATAAAATGCTTCAGCCATAGCAACCAAGGAGGAGTGACAAGTTGGAAAATAAGAAATCAGGCCTCAACATATTGATCTACATGATCTCTTAGTGGTTGAAGAGGGTATATATTTCAATTTTGAACAGTTTTGTGATATCTTTGCATGAGGACATGCAAATGATTAGGTGTGGGGGTAATTTTGCGATAACATTGTTTCACTCAGCATACACTTCTTTCGGCCATTTATTCCCCACCTAGGCATCAAAATCCAACTCATTGTGTCTTATTTTTACCCTTTTTTCCCGCCTAATATCTTGATTTTAGCATGAGGTAAAAGTTGTTTATTTTGGTATTTTCCGAGTTCTTAATGAATTAATTAGGATCCTTTATCTATATTTTACCAATGATGAAAGTATACTCACATTTTTACTATAAAAACTATTACTACACTATTCCTGGCATTTCAGTACCAACGCAGGTATTCTGGTACCTGAGGTTGTGGCTTCTCCTATCCACGCATGCCTAGAATGTATTTGGTGATATGGGTATTGTTATTGTCACCATCAGGATGGGTGTTGACTGTTTTATTTTCACCCACCGTCCATATGAATTACACGAAACTTCAAGACAACCCATGGGCATATCTTCCAACACAACATCATATTAGGGTCAAAACGTAGAGCAGTAATGATATCTAGTTTGTCAAGTCGATCTCCTAATATTGTAACCTTGGATAAAGGAAATCCTGGCAAGTGAGATCCTTCAGTTTGATAGTCATTTTTACCCCCTAGTTCCACGAGAAAAGGGGAGGAATATGTAATATTATAAATGCTCAAAACTTGATATATAGATGGTCTTGCTCTGTATACAAGTTAAGATACTTTTTGTTGAACATAATAGAAACCTATGTTACTTTCGTTCTCAATACTGCGATGAATATGTTGTAAGCTGGTTAAATATTTCCATTTAATATGAATATGAATTTGTTCTATTTTTTTTGTATATCTGTGAGTTACTGAATATGTTTCCACTCACTACTTTGGAAGGCGAGGGCCCACCTCCCCTAGTAAGTTGAGTTAATTGTATATTATTTCTTCTTTATGTGTTGTAGTTGTGTTCATGTATATAATTGTGTGGAGTGATTTCTAAATTGTATATTTTATTTAACTTCTATGTACTCATTTCTCATTGTGGATTTCCATGTGTTATAGATTGAACTGCCATTAGTACAATAGAATATTTTCATATATAAATATAGATGTGTGAATGAATGATAATATCTGCATCTTGATGAAGCATACCTCCTTTTTGTATAAGCTTGAAATCCAAAAATTTTCAATGATTTATTGGTATATTACACAACCATGAATGTATGATTTGAATACCTCACACTTATTAATAAATATAAATCTCATATGATCAAACAACTAAACTGAAACAAGACACTAAAATTACCCACTGTGTGTGTCAACTTGGATTTGTATTAAAATAAGTTATAGCATTGAATCTGGTTAATAAAGACCTTTTTATGATAAAAGTCGAAGATCTGGAATGAAAGGAAAGATCATTTTGTAACTCTCATATGCTTAAGGATTTGACTCTTTTGCTTATCTTAAATAATAAGGATTAATATCAAGCATTGATAAAATCTTTGTGATTACCCAGTCACATTCAAGAAACTTAAAATATCTTTAGACTGTTCATATATTGGAGTGTATTCACAAAGGATTTAGTTGATACCTCCATATTCTGATTTTGTGGTATTAAGGGCATAGATCTTCAAGTTATTAACATGAGCCTATCTTTGTGATTTGAGTTTCTGGTGCAGACCCCCTACCTCAGCAGAGGTTTGCGACCTCCCAGGCTTTGGATCGTTCTTCTTATGAGCCGAAATAGCTTCAGATCTTGTTGGAACCCTTTGAACAAATCCACAGGTCCCTTTGTCATATGGGACAGGCCCTAAGAAAACCAATGCATGCGCTCCACTTTCGACGCTCTTGCATGTTCAGACCCAACACCTTTCGGGTTTCAGGGTTTCAGGACTCCTGCATGTGAGCTCTCCCAAACTCTTTGTCCCTCCAAATCCCAGTCACAAAAACATTGAAAACTACCTGCAACCACAGTCCTCTTTCAGGATTTCAAAATTCACGATTTCGTGATTCTAGCTGCAGACGGTACTTGGTCCTTCGAACTCCCGAACCCCGAAATGGAGAAATCTATCCATGACCACATATTCTTTTCGAGATTTTGGAATTCACGATTTCACGATTCCATGAGTTAGGACTCCCTGTCTCACGACTCCTTCTGTCTTGAACTCCCAGTTGCCAAAATTATGAAAAGCGTTTAACAGCTCTAACTCGTGCTATTCTGGCGTCGTCTACTTTCGGGATTTCGTGACTTCGTAGGTCGATACTCCACGTCTCCCAACTCGTAGCCTCTCGAAAACTCGGGTCCTGAAATACCGAAATGAAAGTCCATGACAAAGCACTACCGACTTTCGCGATTCGGGAAACCGTGATGCGAGTGTTTCCCCCTGTCCTCTGTCTTTCGAATCCCTGGTTCCTAAAATGCCAAAATCTCTCCCTCTGAGAGATCACTGGCCCATTCCTCCTAGAACCAAAATATTTCAGACCTTTTCCCGAAACCTTGACCACTTTCCACGTGTCCTCCTTGATGGACGGTCACAATGCTTCTACGAGGGTTAAACCTCATTCTCCTCTTTCTGGATCCGATGGCTATCGGTCCTTTACGTGATATCTGACAGTCACGATATGATCTTCTGTGCACCTCCTATGTGTGCTCCTCCTGTGCATGTATTTGTAATCCAGTGGCTCTCGGGCCACTGGGCTCCAGATCCAACGACTGGTGCAATTTCGCGAACCGGGAGTTCGCGATGCAGCAACACCAAAATCCCTTGCCACTCCAAACCCTGAACTCTAAAGTGTGTGGATATCCAAGGGTTTAAACCCCATGCGCCTTTGCTTGATCCAATGGTTTTCGGGTATCTGACACTAGATATGACATTTCATATCCGTCCTCCTTGCACGCTCTCCTTCTGAGCTTCACACTTCTCCCGGCCTTAGAAGATTTTCTAAGTATCGAAGGTCTCGGCCTTCGACTCTTCCTTTTACAAGACCAGTTCCTTCGGGTCTCATCTGCGTTATAGAAATGCTATCCCTCCTGAGCTTTGTCAACTCAGAAAACACCGAAAGGTTTCTCGACCTTTTTCTCCTCTCTTCTGTGGCTCTGTGCATAAAGGCACTGTTCCTCCTGAGCGTTGAGACTTAGAATAAGTCCACCCTTGCACACTCCTTATTCTACTGAGTATTTCACTAAACTCAGATCTGAGAAGTTTTCTTGGAAAGAAAACTCTCTATGCCCACCTAGTATTCTTCTGCTCGATGCACACCTTGCAAAGCCTACATAGTATTCAACAACTCTGTGAGTGTATTCTCTTTGAAACTTCCCTTTCCTTAGAACTTGAAATAGAGTTCTCTGGTGCACTCTATGCACTCACTCCATGCCCTCTTGGCAGATCTCTGTAGAACCTTCAGTAGTTCTGTCTTCCCTGAACTCAAAATAGAGTTCTTTCATGTGCACTCCTTGCACCTCTGCTGATAAAGGTTCAACACTATCCCTCTTGAGCTTTCCTGAGGTTATCTCACCTCTGTCAACACACACCTTGTGGACTATATGCACACCTTCCAGTCAGAAACTCCAAGACAGGAAGAAATTGAAACTTATGCAATGCTTCACCAGTTATGCATTTAAAACATGAAATGCATAAAAACATGTCAACTTCAAACACAGTGTGCAAGAAAACTAATTTTCTATTAATCTGTATGTCTATACAAATGTTTACAAAGGATGGATTGTAACAAGTCTCATCTCTCTCTCGAGACCTCTCTGCTCTGGTCTCTCCTCCTCTCTTTACTCTAATTTTCTTAATTACAAAATGAGGGATCCAATGAGCTTATCCTCAACCACCTTATCTGAGCTATCTCTATCACAGAGCAGATCCTACAACTACATTACATAAATGGATGACCAGTCCTGACTACATCCCGGGCTTGCTATATGTGACCATTAAAGGAAACCTCAACCACTACCTATACAAAGGTGTGGTATGGCATTAAAATCCTTACAACATTTATTGAAATTTTGAATTTCAAAATTGAGAGGGATGCACCTCTCCCTTTCTCCATTAAATGCGTGCTAGATGTGCTGGCTAGCTGGCACGCTGTTGACATGGAGCGATGCTCCTGCATCATACTCCTCAGCTAGAAAAATCATGATCTCTTGATCATGAGATCCTCTTCTCCAGTGTTGAAATCCACCTGGATCCCAAACTTTCCCTTGGAGGTATCCATCTGCTCCTCTGCTTCACTGTTTCTACTGCTGTTTCCCTACTGCTCTTGTAGGCTCCCTTCTGCTTAGCTTCTCATTGTTGGTAGTATCTTCTACTGAACTCAACATCAACCTTTTGATTTCTTCAATTACCTTGTTCAGCTAGTCCAGTGGCTGGCTCTTTGTAAGCAGTCTTCTCTGTTGCACTTCTGTCTTCTCAATGGGCAGATCTGCTCAATTTCCCCTACTATATTTATCTCTCTTTGCAACACTAAGTGGCCACTCTACTGCAGACTCTAGCTCTGCAGTCTCCTCATTGAACTATTGCTCATCTTCTTCTTGTGGCAGTTCTTTCATTGCCATTTCTCCTCCTAGCAAACTTCCAACTTCTTCCAGCTTCTCCCTAGGTTGGTATGCTCCACTACCTGCTTCCAACTTAGCCTCTTGGATGTGAAAACTTTTCACCATAACCCTCCTTTCCAAGGCTTCCAATTCTTCACACAGGTCAGCAAAATCCATGTTGTCTGCTTCCTCTTCTTCTTCTTCTTCTGCAACTTCCAGTACTGCAGTGATTTCCTATCCATCTTCCTGGCTGGAAATTTTGAGCCATTCTGTTGAATGCTCATCTTATGCTTCTTCGGAAAATGTCAATGTCTGTTTCATTTCTTCCTCCATGAAAGTTTCTGCTGGCTGTCCTCCTGCTGTTACTGCATCCGCGAAATATGCTCTGGACTCAACTGGGATGCTTGGTAGGAACACCTCTATTCCTCCAATGATTAGAATTCTCTTTTGATTCTCTCCTATCATCACTCCTTGCTGATTTGAACTCTCCTTTGAGTTCATGAGACTTTTAGATAGTATCATCTCTTTCCCCTTGCCCACCTGGAAATTTGGGAATTTTCTGCTGCCTACCTAGAAGTCTATGAGATCGTTTGACCCCATCTCATTACCCTCTTAGTAATCTGAACTTTCACCACTGCCCCCTTGGCAATACGCGAGACCTTCCACTCATCTCTTTCCATTGATCACTTGGCAACTTGAAAGTCCATTTCTTCCCACCTGGCAGTTTATGAGATCCTCTGTTAATCTCATACCATTGCCCACCTGGAAATTTGAATTTCCATGGATGTCCTCCTGACAGTCTATGAGATCCTCCATTGACCTCATTTCATTGCCCACCTGGAAATTACAAAATTCATCCCTACCCTCCTAACAGTTTATGAGATCTGAAACTGATCCCTCTTCCTCATCACTAACAGTTTCTCCAACTTCCGGCTCACAGATGCAAACTAGCTCTATGTCACTGAGGCTCTCAGCATACCTCAGCCACTTCCTCAACTCTTGTTGTTGTTTCCTAGCCAACATCTTTTGAACAGGCCATTTGGCTTTCCTTTTCAGAGGCCATTCATACCTCCAGTGTACTTTTACCTCCTGCTACATCTTCAATGTCAGCTATTCCATTCTCTCCCTTATCTTAGTGAGTTCTTTGTCAATCTCTGCTTTACTCATCTGCTGGTGGTCTCCTATTCCACCATGCTCATGGATCACTCTATCCATTTCCATCTTTCACCTGCCCTCCTAGCAAGCATATGGATCACTCTACATCTGAGAGTATCTATATGTCCTCCCACAGCTCGCCTAGCCGTCTATCATTTGTTTCACACCTTGCAACGATCACCACAGAGCTTTAACACCCTACTTATTTCACCTGTTGTATACATATGAATCTCTTCTTCTAATTCCACTTGATGTTACTAGAATTCTCCCACCATGTCTCCTTTGTACGTGAACAAAGTAATGGTCTCCTCTTTATCTTTTTCCTGAAATCTATATAAATGTTTTTTCTCCAATACCACTTGATGTGTATCAGAGTATTTTCTTTATCTACTCTGCCTCCCTCTGCCTATAGTCTACAGAAAGAAAGTGGCTCTGAAACCACTTGGTGTAGACCCCCTACCTCAGTAGGGGTCTGTGACCTCTCGGTCTTTGGATCATTCTTCTTCTGAGATGAAATAGCTCTTTGGCTCCTGTTGGAACCCTTTGAACAAATCCACAGGTCCCTTTGTCCTCTAGCATAGGCCTTGAGAAAACCTATGCACACGCTCTGCTTTCGGCGCTCTTGCGTGTTTCAAACCAACACCTTTTGGTTTTTCAGGGTTTTAGGACTCCTACATGTGAGCTCTCCCAAACTCCTTGTCCGTCCAACTCCCGATCACCAAAATGCCAAAAATTACCCGCGACCACAGTCCTCTTTCGGGATTTCGGAATTAACGATTTCATGATTCCAGTTGTAGACGGTTCTTGGTCCTTCAAACTCCTGGACCCCGGAATGCCGAAATCTATCCATGACCACGTCTTCTTTTCTAGATTTCACAATTCACGATTTTGTGATTCCGCGAGTCGGGACTCCTTGTCCCATGACTCCATCGCTCTTGAACTCCTGGTTACTGAAATGACAAAAAGGGCTTAACGACTCTAGCTCGTGCTATTCTAGCGTCGTCTGCTTTCAGGTTTTCGCGACTACACGAGTTGGGACTCCACGTCTCCCGACTCCTGGCCTCTCGAACACCTGGGTCCCAAAATTCCAAAATGATAGTCCATGACAAAGCGCTACCAGCTTTCGCGATTCGGGAAACCGCAATACGAGTGTTTCCCCTATCCTCTGTCTTTCGAACCCCCGGTTCCCGAAATGCCGAAATCTTTCCCTCTGAGAGATCAATGACCCAGTCCTCCTGGAACTGAAATCTTTCTCCCCTTTTTCTGAAACCTTGACTTCTTTCCACGTGTGCTCCTTGATGGAAGGTCGCGATGCTTCTACAAGGGTTAAACCTCGTTCTCCTCTTTTTGGATATGATGGCTATCGATCCTTTACGCAAGATATAACGGTCATGATCTGATCTTGTGTGCACCTTTTATGTGTGCTCATCCTTTGGACGTATCCGTGATCCAGTGGCTGTCGGTCCACTGCGCTCCAGATCCAATGGCTGATGCGATTTCACGAACTGGGAGTTTGTGATGCAGTGAATCCAAAATCCCTTGACGCTCCAAACCCTGAACTCCAAAGTGTGTGGATATCCAAGGGTTTAAACCCTGTGTGCCTTCGACTGATCCAACGATTGTCGGGTATCTAGCGCTAGATCAGACGGTTTAGATCCGTCCTCCTTGTGCGCTCTCCTTCTAGGCTTCATGCTTCTCCCAGACTTAGAATATTTTCTAAGTATCGAAGGCCTCGGCCTTCGACTCTTCCTCTTGCAAGCCCGATTCCTTTGGGTCTCGTCTGCGTTATAGAAACACCGTCCCTCTTGAGCTTTGTCAACTCAGAAAACCCCGAAAGGTTTCTTGACCTTCTGCTCCTCTCTTTTGTGGCTCTGTGCACAAAGGCACTATTCCTCCTAACCTTTGGGACTTAGAATAAGTCCACCCTCGCACACTCCTTGTGCTACTAAGTATTTTTCTAAACTCAGATCCGAGAATTTTTCTTGGAAAGAAAACTCTCTACACCCACCTGGTGTTATTCTACTCGATGCACATCTTGCAGAGCCTACAAAGTATTCAACAACTCTGTGAGTGTCTTTTCTTCGACACTTCCCTTTCTTCAGAACTCGAAATAGAGTTCTCTGGTGCACTCTATGCACTCTCTCAATGTCCTCTTGGAAGAGCTGTACAAAACCTTCAGTAGTTTTGTCTTCCTTGAACTCGTAACATAGTTCCTTCCTGTGCACTCCTTGCACCTCTGCTGATGAAGGTTCAATGCTATCCCTCTTGAGCTTTTCAGAGGTTGTCTCACCTCTGTCAACGCACACCTTGCAGACTATGTGCACTCCTTGCACTCGGAAACTCCAAGACATGAAGAAATTGAAACTTATGCAATGCTTCACCAGTTATGCATTTAAAACATGAAATGCATAAAAACATGTAAACGTCANAGTGTGCAAGAAAATTGATTTTCTATTAATCTGTATGTCTATACAAATGTTTACAAAGGATGGATTGTAACAAGTCTCAGTTCTCTCTCAAGACCTCTCTGCTCTGGTCTCTCCTCCTCTCTCTACTCTAATTTTCTTAATTACAAAATGAGGTTTCCCACGAGCTTATCATCAACCACCGTCTCTGAGCTATTGCTATCACAGAGTGGCTCCTACGGCTACATTACATAAATGGATGCCCAGTCCTGACTACGTCCTGGGATTGTTGTAGGTGATCATTAAAGGAAACCTCAACCACTACTTGTACAAAGGTGTGGTCTAGCTTTAAAAGCCTTACAACATTTATTGAAATTTCGAATTTCAAAATTGAGAGGGTTGCGCCTCTCCCTTTCTCCATTAAATGCATGCTAGATGTGCTGGCTGGCTGGCACACTGCTGACATGGAGCGATGATCCTACACCAGTTTTCTTCTTGATGAGTGCGGTGCGTCCTCTAGAGGTGTTTTAGTGAAATTAAGATGATATTTCAAGGGACAAAAGTTTAGTTTCAGTTGAGTACAAATTGTGTGTTTACGTTCTTTACTCATAGTTGTAATTATTCTTTACAGAGTAGTGTTATCTCATTGCTTCACCCACCAATTGAAGTGTCAATATTTCTGGCAAGGCTTGTTTAGATTCATTCCCCTACACTTTGACTTACTGTCTATAAGTAAGAATGCAGTAGCACCATAGAGTCTGTCATTCTTGTAGTGAAGTAAAAATTTTAGGTTAAGGGTAGATTAGATGGTTAGTCTTATTGTAGGTCAGTTTCTATTCTATTTTTGATCAGTTTCTTGTTTCTTTATTGTTCTTCTAAAATGTTGATTGCTTCTCACACATAGCATAGGATTTAGACATTTGATGTAGAAGAATGATTCTTTGGTTTGATTATTGATTATTTGTGTGGAGTAGTGGATTGAGTTTGTTATTTTTCAAGTTTCTTTTTATCTTGATGAATATTTGTAGGTCACCTCAATCTCTTTCTCCTTGAAAGACAAGATAGGCTACACTTATGTCCTTTTCCTGCACATACTTTTCCTGTAATTCATTATTTTATGAACCTGGTTGACACCTATGTGGGACTTTATTACAACAATTAATCTTCCCAACAATTCATACAAATGAAAATATCTAGTTACATACCTTATCCAATGCAACATTTGTATCATCCTTATTCTTTATCTTCTTCTTGATCATCCAAATCGACATTTGTATCAACATCTGGTTAGAATCAATTTTGAAAGGATTGATGATATCATCATCATCATCAATCCCATTTTTGACCATATCTTCATTGATATCATCATCAAGAACTGGCACATTGTCTCCTACGCTTGGTTCATCTTCTTTGTCTTCTTCATATGTCGACCCATATTATTCCTACTCTAGATCTTCATCATATTCTTCTTCAATATCATATTATTCATCTACATTATAATTTACTGGCCTTCCTATTGTATCATATCTAACAACAAATGACTAATCCCTCTTACCTAGAACCTTTGAGTAAAAGACTTGTTCACATTGACTTGCAAAAACATAGTGGTCATTTTCTTTTTCAAAAACCATTGTTTTAATCATCCAAAATCCCTTGGCATGTTGAATAAAAGTTCTTTCCTCATCATGTTCATGCATTTTTAACCTATACCATTTGACATTGAACAAAACTAATCTGAAGGAATTAAAGACACACTCAATTATATCATTCAAAAATCCATAATATCTATTTTCATATTATTGAGGACGTTTGTCACTCTTAGAGGAAACATTAGTGACCTAGAATACTACAGTTATCCCACTATCATAATATTTCATTGTTTCATCCTACTATTTGATGCAAAATTTACAGCCATTGCACCACAAATCCTTGTGGTGTTTCAACTGCAATATTCCAGACATGTAAAAGATGCATTGTCAATTAATCACTAGTAAATTTGGGTCATTTTGCAACAACCATTTTCATGCTCTTGAAATGTTATATCATGGAGAGTGCAACGAATCTTGGGCCCTCAAACATTGCATCATATCTCGTCGAATGTGTGACGAACCTAGAGTAATGTCACAAGAGAGACAACCTACAGAGGTTGTTGCAAGAGAGACGACCTACAAAATTTGTCGCAAGAGAGACAACCTACATAGTCGTTGCAAGAGAGATGACCTAGGGATATCGTCACAAGAATGAAAACCGAGGAAGATCATCGTAGGAATGACAACCAAGGAATATTTTCGTAAGAGAGATGAACTAGGACGATCATCGGAGGAATGACAACCGAGGAAGATTGTCTTAGGAACGACAACTGAGGAATATTTCCACAAGAGAGACAAACTAGGAAGATTGTAGCAAGAGATATTAACAAGGACAATCATCTCAAGAATGACATATTAGGAAGAGCGTCGCAAGAGAGACTATCTATGATTTGTGTGGTTGCAAGAGAGAAGAAATATATATATTTAAAAAATAAATAAATATATTGACTGGAAGGTTAAAAAAGGCACAAAGAAGTTAAATTTGGTGAAGAAATAAATTAGAGAGGAAACTAGTAACTTTTATCATGATCCATCAGAATCGAAGAACAATAAGAATTGCAGAATTTGAAGTTGCATAGGGGATAATTCTAAAGGGTGGTCCTGCAATTCGAACCATGGTTTCCATTTAGGAGTACAAGTCAACGTCAGGTTGATTGTGGAATGACAAGAAGTTTGTTCCAAAACCGCCAATCCACATCTCTGCAAAACAAAGATGAGAAAATATTGAATATCATTCTGAAAGGGGAGAGTTGTGAATTAAGTTACAATTTATCTTTCCATTTTTATGATAACATATTTTCTTGGATGTTTCATATAGTAAAATTTTGAGATGAAGGTGAGATATCTGGAAACTTGTGATAAAACTTTCAGAAATTGGTTTGTTATACTTTTTGAGATATTCCCTAAATTCTAGAGGGGATATCTCAGAAAGTATAGAAAACCAATTTCTGAAATTTTTATCACATGTTTCCAGATATCTCACCTTTGTCTCAAAATTTTATGATATGAAACATCCCAGAAAATAAGTTACCATGAAAATGCGAAGCTGAATTGAACATTTTTTCACAACTCTGTGAATTAATTTTACATTGTTGTCTTGGGAGGCTATCCTCTAGGAATAATCTTTGGAATTTCATTCTACTTTACTTCTTTCTATAGTAGATATACATAAAACATTAAAATTCATAAGAGAAAGAGATAAATCAAACAAATTTTAAATCCCATCAAACGATTGTCGACCCATTAACCTGGAAGATTATTCCACACCAAATAGGAACAAGTATAATTGGGAATTATCCTTGGGTTTAATCCCTATTTTTGAGTATTTGGAATCCATCCCCTTCGATTGAATTGGCACCAGAATAAGGGTCGATGCATGGGAAGCCATACAAACAACCCACATACAAAAAATCCAAGACCTGTAGGTATACCCATTGAAAATACTTCACCTCAGATTGAGGAGAGTTCTGTATATTATCCTAAAATACCATATGTGATATCCCATGAGGAAGTAAATTCCTTTAGGTGTATCACTAGATCATACACGAGACAAATTGGGGCACTTCCCACACCACCTTTTCTTCCTCGAAGGAGGGGAGTTGTCGATTCCATTATGTCTACATAAGAACATACATTAGTACACACAGTTGAAGACCTAGTGGATCTAGCCTTACAATAAATTAATCATCCCTTTGGATTGATTTCTAATACCCTTGCAATAACTCCTCCTACAAACAATCATTCTAGTAATCAGGGGTTTTCATAACCCTAATAAGAAGAATCAGGTACAAAGTCAAAAGAATTATACCAAGAGCCAAACCACATAAAACATAATAACGAAAGTAATAACCGGTTGGATAGGTATGCCTTGGAATAACCTGGTCTATTACACCACCTACCCAAACATCCAGAGAAATTACTTCTGAAATATGACCTAGAAACATCTGGATCCCCCGAATATTATATCAAGAAGTTTATTATTGTTATTAGGTTAATGAATGTACAACATGAGGATGTGGTGTGTTGAATTTTTCCTTATACTTTTGAAAATTCAGTCTCCACTTGGTATTTCAATCTATCTATTAGATCTATAAAAAAATGGACCAAGTTTCAAAAGGATTTTCTAGATGAGTTTGGAGAGGAACCCACTATTGGGGCATTAATGGTTGAGTTATTTTATCGTACCATGGGGTCCAAAGAAAAGGTCAAGGATTTTATGTTGAGAACACACTTATACTGAGGGGAGGGGGTGAATCGGTATAAGATAATTTTTCTTTACTTTTTCAAACATTCATCAACCATATGAAAGAAATCACATATGAGATATATTAATAGCAGAACATGGAACACACAATTTACATGGAAACCCTTTCGAGAGAAAACCACAAAAATATTGTTTATAATTCTTTGTAGGAACCAACCTACTGTTACAAATATTTATAGGGAGAAACATACTGGAGAAGCCAATCCCCACTGGTGTAAACCCTATTAGGCATCAACCTACTCTTATAGATTTTCATAGACACTAGTCTGTAAGAAAGAACTTATCAAGAGATACCAATATCTTTGTTTGAGTACCACCAACACTCAAGTACCAATTTATAATTTAGTAGATATAACTTCTTCAAAATATGATAACATTCAAATTACCTTCACTGAGTTTGCTTGCTATGTCTTCCTTCACCAGGTTTAAGAAAAATTTGAATTTCCAAAATGAAATTTATGGAAACTTTTTAAAAATTGTTATTTTTGGCCACTTCTCAAGAACAAACTTGTACAACATGGCATGTATCCAATTTTTGAAATGGTATTCTAAATTTTTTACTTGAGATACTTCGGTATGTCTCCTCAGATCCTTGAAAATTTCACATTTTCAAAAGTCCCGGAAAAAAAAAGTTATAAAGAAAATGCCAAGTTGACCTATTTGAAACTGATTTTGGGACCATTCAGAAACCACAAATTCCATAGGGTATATCTCAGAAGGTATAGCGAACTAAATTCTGATATTTTTACCTAAGTTACTTTTGTATGTCTCTTGAGATCCCTAGAAATTTCATAGTCTTAAAAGTCCCAAAAAAGAAGTTATAGCAAAAATTCCAATTTGACCTGTTTGAAACTGATTTTAGGACTATTAATAAACCCTAACTTCCACAAGTCACATCTCATGAATTATAGTGAAACAACATGTACCAACATATTTTTCCTCCATCTCCTCAAAATTTTATGCTATGAAACATCTCTGAAAAGAAGCTACAAAAAAATGCCAAACTGACCAGTTTGAAACTAATTTCAGAAGCATTAAGGAACCCTAACTTCCACAAGGCATATCTCACAATGTATACCGAACCAAT